>CM048746.1:490027871-490280371 GCA_026315105.1 Locusta migratoria | reverse complement strand
AGCCTGTGGCACGTGTTTGTCGGCCTGTGGTGGCGATAGTCGGCAGGGAGCCGCGGCTTGGCGAGGCCAGCTGTGGCGCCGCTCTATTGCGTAAACGCAGTCAATAAGTTGGCCCGCGAGTGCCGGCCGGCTTTAATTGCAACGCACGCCGAGAGCATCCGCGGCGCACGGCGCGCTTTCCCGGGGGGCGCGGCGCTTCCCGCGGGAAACGGGGGAAATCCCCAGCTCTGTCTCACTCGCGTGCCGCTTTTCTTTTCTTCCCTTCCATCCCGTCCCATTACATTCGCTCTCTTCCCCCCCCCCCCCATCTTTTCTGTGCCCCCGGCCGCTCGCGGGTCGTAGTAGTAGTGGTGGCGGTAAAGAGCCGGTGAAGAGCGGGAGATGGAAGGGAGGAGTAGGGCAGGAAAAAAGGACACGAGTGTGACAGCGGCGGCCGAGCGCATTGATCTGCAGCGGCGCGGGTTTGTCCGCCGCCGGCATGGCTGCCCGCGCGGCTTCCCAATAACCCTGCCCGCGCATTTGATTTAATTAAAAGGAAGCACTCCGCTCACCTGCCGCCTCTCCGCCTCGAGAGTCATCGCCACACGCGTACTTCGCCTCGTACTTTGCTTCCCTGCTCAGTCTTTGCCCACACTAGCAATTTATGAACTACTGGAAGTTTGTTACACAAAGCGACAAGTAAGCTGAAAATCCCCCCCCCCCTCTCTCTTTCTCTCTCTGCTATATTCTATGTCCCATTCTTTTTCTCTCACATTGTCACGTTCTTTCTCACAGTGAGTTGTCTCATCTCTAAACATGCCCTTGTGGATGGCTCGTTATGTTTTGTGACCCAAAAACCAGTAACAGTAAGATTTGGGCAAGGGGTAAAGTGCACAAAATTTTTGTCACTGAAGTTCACCGGTCTGGGGAATCCAGACCCACATTATGTACACTCCTGGAAAATGAAATGAACACCATGAATTCTTCGACCCGACAGATTTTATTGACAGTTTCTTGAGGATGTATACAACACATTTTCACGCAAAAAGTCATACGAACGTGAGTACAGTCACCAGAGCGTGTGCAATATCGACGCTAGTACCGTTTATACCCTTCTTTTGCAGCAATGGAAGCTGAAATTGTCTCACGGAGACGATAGTAGAGGCCCCGAATGTAGTATTTCGGAATGGTCTGCCATGCCGTTTCCACCTGGTGCCTCAGTTGAGCCAGTTTTCGTGCAGACCGCGCAAGATGGCATTTCATCTGGTCCAAAACATGCTGAATGAGGGACAGATCTGGCCAGGGTAGTTGACGCACACCTTGAAGAGTACTTTTGGTGCTACAGGGTACTTGTGGACGTGCATTACTCTGTTGGAAAAAACTTAGCGCCTTCTTGCTGCGTGAAAGGTAGCAAGACTGTTTGAGTGATAGTTTGTGTACCGTGCACTGTTCACCAGAAGAGAACGGCCAGTGTAGGGGGTATGGCTCCCCCACACCGTGATGCCTGGTGTCGGTTGCGTGTGCATCTGTTCTACACTGGCCGTTCTCCTCTGGTGGTCGTTGAGGGAACATTGAACAGTACACGGTAGAATGAAATAATCATTCAACCCCTATTACTTCAGTTCATGCATCAAGAAGGCTATAGATTTTCCAACAGGACAATGTATGTCTACATGTCCTCCGTACCACCCAACGTGCTCTTAAAGGCGTGCTGACCAACTCTATCCTCAGATCTGTTCACAATTGAGCATGTTTGGGATTAGATGAAGTGTCACCTTGAGCGGTCTGCACGATCGGCACGAAATCTGGCCAAACTGAGGCACCGGGAGGAAATTGCATGGCAGGTCATTCCAAAAGACTACGGTCGGCACCTCTACGACTGTGTCTGTGGGATAATTGCAGCTTCCATTGCTGCAAAAGGAGGGTATATACGGTACGAGCGTCGGCACTGCGCACACTCTGGTCACAGTACCCGCACAGGTTGCCCACTTCTGTCCAAAAGCACTTGGTGGCTGTTGGAAAACTATTTTAAGGGAACTGTTCGGTGGAGAGATTTGACTTTAGACATGACACAGACTGATACCTTCTCTGGATAAGGGCCGAAGCAAATAAAGAACGTGTCAAAAACTTCCGTAAGCAGCACACCTTGCTGTAGCAAAGGAAAAACGGGACCCAGCGGCAAAATGGTTCCGTTCAGGGTACAAAAAGGCAGATATGTTAATGTTCTAAAGAATCCGATGAAACAGTGCAGCACCAGCTGCCTCAGTCCTCCTTCACCAAGCGTGGACTCTCATTTGGGAGGACGGTGGTTCAAATCCACCTCTGGCCATCCAAATTTAGGTTTTCCTTGATTTCCTTAAATCACTCCGGGCAATCAGTCCTATCAAAGGGCATGGCCAATTTCATTCTCCATTCTTTACTAAAAATCGGAGCCTGAGCTCCGCTTCTAATGCCCGCGCTGTCTACGAGACGTTAAACCAAAAGATTCGTTTCTTCCTTCCTTCCTCATTCCGATTGCCTTACCTAAAATTCTGATGTTAGAACGTATTCTCGCTTTTTTGCGTTGATACAGTTTTTGCGGGGTGACGGTGGGGAGAGCATACAGTCATGTTGGGAGACAGCCGCGGCGCATTAGCCGTGCGCATTGGGTCGCCGTGCTGCGGTGAGCGCGACCGTTCGCCGTCGGGGGTTAGAGTCTCCCCTCGGGCATGGGCGTCTGTGTTTTCCTTAGCTTAGTTTACCTTGGTTTAAGTAGTTTCTAAGCTACGGACTAATGACCCAGCAGTTGAGCCCGATAGAATCGCAAACATTTGAACATTTGTTGGGAGACAGTGGCAGTAAAAACGATAAATCGATGGAGATGGCAGTAAGACCAAATTAGAGACACTGAAATGAGAAAGATCGGTGGTGATCATACATAAACTCTGCGGGTCTGAATCCCCCCCCCCCCCCCCACTGGCTCACTTTTCCCCTTCCCAAATACCCACGTGTTAGTTTTCCTTTTTTGGGTTACAAACCAGAACAAGCCATCCACGAGGACATATGTAGAGGGGGGGGGACGACGACGACAATAGTCATTGGAGATCATATATACGAATCTCCAGCGGTATTTAAGACTAAAAAAAGCCCGGCAGTCAACAGAATTTACTGCTGTTCTAGATAATGTGAATTGTGATTAGGAATATCTGTGCAAAGGTGTCTGCTAATTCAAATTGAATTATCCAGGACGGGTGGCGAGGATGCCCTTTACTTAGCACAGAGCCTTAATCTCTCGCATTTATGTAACGTAAAAACGTATATAATAGCTGACGGCGACAAACTGACACATGGACGGACGCAGAGGATACCGTGCCCACGGGTTAGTTCCTCTAGGGGGAGCCGCCCGAGGTGGCCGAGTTGTCTGCGGCGCGCCAGTCAAGTTCAGCACGGCCACTACGGTCGGGGGTTCGAATCCCCCTCCGGCATGGATATTTGTGCCGTCCTTAGTATTAGCTAATTCATAAGTAGTGTGTAAGTTTAGGGACTGATGACCTCGTAGTTAAGTCCCATAAGCTCTACAGACAACCACCTCTAGGAGGATGCTTGTCCACTGTTGGTCGAGCTGATCTGTACGAGTTTACTAAAGTAACTCGGGCGTCCGATCCAACATGGTCGTGAGTGCGCTCTTGCTCTCCCGATAATCCATTTGTATTCCGGGGCAACGTCCCGGAGATAAATTAAATTGGTCCCACTCCCCCGGTTCCGACCAAGGTTTTCGGGAGGTTTTCCTTGGTTGTAAGGCCTATGCCGGAACTGGGAAGCTCCTCCAACTTATTCCCAGTTGGGATCCCCCTTTGCCCCACTATCAGCTTGTCTGATAAATGGCTGAATAGAACCGCGACTCTTTATGGGCCGTATCTCAAACAGCCCGCGCTCCACTCCTCGGAGTGGAGAATGAAAAGAATAAAACTAACACAAACGCACACACTCCCCCATTCAAAATGTGTCCCAACAGAATAAGCTACCTCCTCTGGCCCAAACGAACCCATCTTGTACAGAAATGTGCCCGCCATTCTCATAAGGAATGTAATGAAAATGGTAGAAGGAAAAAAATAGAATTCTGCAAAATTGTGCATGCACATAGCCGCTTATGGAACTCGACCAAGCTCTGCGCATGCGCAGCTCTATCGGTGACAAACTGACACACACTTAATCCGCTTATGAATAAGATAATCAGCGTTCCGTTTCCTATACATAGTACAGAAACATCTTTAAACTAGCTTTTGTTCACATCACGAAATATACTAAAAAATATTATGTTCCAATCATGGAACAAACGCAGAAACAACATACTGATTTAAAGGTTTGCAAAAGAGAAAACTGAAATGTTCCGGAGGAAAGGTAACTAAATAGGTATTTCTGCTAAAAACTTCTGTGGGTGTACAGAACCAGTCCTGTAATGCTGAAATCTATTTGTCGCAGAATCGTCTTCAATTCTACTTGGTGGTATCCCACAATGCTCAACAAAATGGGCCTCACAAGTGTGGTGTTGGTAGTTTCTTTAGTAGAGCTGTTGCATCTTTTGAGTGTTCTGCCAACGGAACGTAGTCTTCAGTTCTTTTTCGCTACAATATTTTCTGTGTGTTCTTTCCAATTTAAGTTGCTTGTAATTGTTACTACTAGGTATTTAGTTGAATTTACGGCCAGTACTTTTGATTCATTTATCATGTAAATGAAGTTTAACGGGTTTCTTTTAGTGGTTATATTGGTTACTTCACCCTTCTCATTATTAAGGTTCAATTGCCATTTTTTTCTTTTTTTGTACCATGCTATCTTACCTACATTATTTTGCAGTTGCTTTTGGTGACTTTACTAACTGATAAGTGAAAGATTCTTTAGAGGATCTGTGCTGAGTGCAGTGACTAGCGATTAACCAACGTCATATATATACACATAGCGTATTGCTCATCAGTTGACGAAAAGACTGCTGATTAGTCATTGTAAACAGAAACCATTATCGCTAAGCAAACACCTCGACCCACCTCAAGTGGAACTCCCACATAAAAGTAGCTGTAGGAAATACTCTTGAGATAAATTGAAGCCGCGGTGGAGTAGCCGAGCGGTCTAAAGCGTCTCGCTGCGGAGCGCGCGGTTGCTCGCCGTGGAGGTTAGAGTCCTCCCTGGGGCATGGGTGTGTGTGTGTTTGTCCTTAGGTTAGTTTACCTAGGTTTAAGTAGTTTGTAAGCTACGGACTGATGACCACGCAGTTTGGTCCGATAGATTTACAAACATTTGATAAATTGAAAGGACTCAAAGGGACTGTCATTCGTCAACAAAAAATTTCCTTACTAGACCATTTCTAGAGTACTGCTTTTGTCTGAGACTATTTCCATGCAACGTTAATAGAAAATTGATAAAGATCCAAAGAAGAGTGATTCGTTTCGTCATGGAACCTTTCAGTAAAAGGGCAGATGCTCAGCTACCGTGCCAGACGCTTAAAAAGAGGCGCTGTTCAGCACTACAGTTATTGCTACAATTCCGGGGTCATAAATTTCCTAGAATTGTCAGGTAAAAAGTTCCTTTCTCTTATGTGTATAAGACTCACTTTGACTTGAAAAATACAAAAATTCGAAGTCATACTAAAAATTTGGAAACCACAGCGGGAAAGACAAAATAAGGGGCATTAGATCTTTCCGGTATATAATGTAATCGTATGTAGATATACCTCCGTGAAGAAAATTAACACTTTAGTGCCTTATGTACACATTTCTCCGTAATTGTGGTTCAAAATTGCCTCTGTGAAAATTATCTGAAAAGAACGAAGGAGTGAAGTTACTCTCTGACATTTTATCAATTTCCAAATCATTAGGTTAGTGTGCGAACGCAATTGGACAAGACTGTGGGAAGGAAGTGGCCATGTCCTGTTTAAATACAGGAATGATCATGCGGAGAGGAGATTTGATGTGATCTTGAATCTCATTGCTAATAAGTCTACGATCTTAATCCGTATTTAGATGCGAAATACGTATTACCTTCGAAAGACCTTGCTGTTATCCTAGCCTCCAGATTTGTTTTTTGTTGATCACTGTTTTCGAAGGATTGTGCAATTGTATTGGATCGAGGTCCAAAAATCCTTGTTTGAGAACTTTGCGACTCTTTAAAAGACATTACTACCTGATACGCAAAGGTCTGCGATATTTTTCGTCATGTCTGATTGCTGAAATGTACTTAGTATTTTTTTTCCCTCTTGCACGTTACGTTCTTGATACCTTGTTCCCACAGATCATTTGACTTTTGAATTGAATTTATGTCCCTTCACTTATAACTGAATAAGATACAACAGAGTATATATATGTTTCGTTACGAGATAAGGTCTTATGTATGGTATGTGTGCAAACAGGTCTTCATTTGCGTTATGGCGGTTTTACTTTCTATTTGGTAATGGTGTCTTAGGTAATGATACAAATTTTGATCTTTTGTGAATGTTGTCTGTAAAGTTGCAAGGAACTTGACTTGGCGTTCAAAGACCCCGAGGAAGAGTTGCTCACGCAATGACGCGTGCGGTCTTGCATTAAACCGTCCCTCGCACTGTAGGCGCATGCGCGGCCGACCCACTAGCACGTAATGGCGCAGGAGACTTCTGGAAGGTCCTTGATCGCCACGAGAAAGGAGATATCTGCTGTACTGCGGAGGGCGGCTAGCTGCTGAGAAATCGATCGCGGGAGCTAACACAAATACTGAGCGAGGGTTCATGTCTCCAGCTTCTAAATACGTTGCGTTGCTGGCGTTGGGTTTTGTACCTAGTTTCGGTAACATATTCACCCATCTGGTGTACTCAGTAATATCAGGTATCACCTCGTATTTTGGGGCTCATTGTTAAGATTTAGACTACCAATAAGTGATACTATGAAGAAATGCAATATTATGAAAACATACCTCCGTTAAGATTGCTAATAATGCAGAAAAAATTTGGCGACACAGATTTTGAATTTTAATTATTAGAGACTAGCCGAAAACCCGGCGTTGCACGGGTATTTATTTATTCCTGCCTTGAGTTAATACTTCTCCTATCCCTCCTCTCGCTGTCCATCTCCTTTTCTCGAAACACAAGTTATATTTATCGGAGAATATATAAGAAGTAAGGCTGTATTGCACAATGTACAAAATTATAAGTGCAGTATCGAAACAAAGAAAGATAGCAATCAAAATACAAGTGACACATAAAATTCGTACGATCTCATATCTATTGGATTACATGTTGTATAATTGTATAATTTTTCAGGTGTATATTTTTATTAGTGCTGTATGTCTGTAAAATCTGTTGCGAATGCAATTAGTAGTAGAGAAGTAATAGATTAAAACTTGGTGCGTGATGGGGCGGTTTTCTATGAACATTGCTGTTCATCTGCTCATATCTCATTAACTGCGTGTCGTATTGTGATGTAATTTCGAAGGTGCATTCAGCTATATGTGTGTATACTGTCTGTAAAATTTCCTGCGGTTACAATTTGTAGTGAGAACCTCAAAACCGAATGCCGTAGTTTTAGTCCATGAACAGCAGAAAAGTAGTAAGCGAGAAAAGTTCAATAAAGGTTTGAAATTATGTTTTAAGTTGGTTGCAAGTCGCTAAGTAATCTCGTTCTCATATACTGTATTCATAAAGTCTCGTCCCATTTTGTGGCAGTTTCTTGCAACTATATTGTTTATAACGTTGTATATCCTGAAACATGTGTCGTATGTGGTTCTTACCCCAACAGCATTGTTACATCGCGGTAAAGAATATGTGCAACACTGTCGTTTGATAAAGCCCGAAAAACTGCATTTCATTATGACGTCATAGCTTGTGAACTGTGTGTTGTACGTGCTCCTTACACTTACTGCGACCGTCGTCATGGATTGAAGCTTACATGTGCAAAAGATACTAAAGATTGGTACAAAACTGTAGATTTGTATGCAATACGTACACACATACGGCACAATGCTTTCTTTATAAAAAGATCCCTTGACTCTTGGTTCAGATTAGACACGCGTGATTTCAGCACATGACTTATTTGTTGCAGTAATACGAAAATGATGCGAACTTATTATTTTTGTTTGGTTTTTAAAACTGCGTCAGTCATTATTCTACAAATGTACATTTTGAAAACAGCAACAAATGGCAAGGGTAGGTAACTAGTTGTAAAGGAGTAAGCAAGAACAACATATAAGCCAGTAAATGGGACATGTGGCGTAAAGTCGTAATAAAACATTTTATAGAGATGGAATTTAAATAACCATACTGCGAGTAAACACTATATAAGGTAAGAAAATTAGAAAGAATTTAACTTCCTCTCCATAACAAAAGAGTAAACAGTGGTATACGACGGGATTATGAAGCCCGAACACCATCATACTGCCGAGATTTTACTAAGCAAAGAATTGAAAGTAATAGTAATAAACGAAACAAGTTCAAGCTTTTTTCTGAAAAGGGAGGAACAAATTAATGAATACTCACAACAACTGGACGAAATGTGTTGAATGTGCGTATATAAAGTTGTTAAATGATTGTCGATTTGGGAATAAAAATACCACAGTTATAATTTGGAGCTGACCTTTCGGAACCATTTCAAGGTTTGGTATTTTATGTGTTCTCTGTGTTATTCTCTCTTACGTTTATTTTTTGGGAGATGCGATCATTCCTAGTTGTACCATGTTTAATAACAATGTGAATCGTAGATTCGCCTCATGTTAGGGCGGTTTCGATATAAGAGGAATTGGGGATATACTCTTCCTATGTATGAAGACCAATACAAGGTGGTAAAAGGAGACTTCGGTTTGAAGACATTATTACTGTTAGTGATCTTGAAGGCGTTGCAAATAGAAATCATTGAGGGTAATTAGTGAAGTCCAGATACTTCGAAGATAAAATAGTAACAGAAATGCAGAAAACGATAGTTTACTGTAAGTCTCTACTAATTTCTATGTTCAGTCCGGAAGAACATAAGAGCTCTACACAAGCTTCTTATTTTTTTATAGAACAGATAACTCGTTATTGGTCAGTTATTTATTTATTCCAGTCTTCTGTTTGTCCGTCACCACCTCTATCTCCATTCTCTGATACTCCGCCTCCTCCCTGGGTGTCTCTTCAGCCCCTTTTATTTTTATTTACCTCAGTTTTCTTTTTATGGAGATGAGTTTCCCGCCGCACACTTTCCTTTAATTTTCGAGACCATCTATTATGCTAAGAGGTTTACGGAGAACAATGAAATTTTCCATGAAAAGTTAAAATTACATGCCATATTTTCTGATGATAGGTCAAACGGCGCCAAAACCTTTTCTAAGGAGAGAAGTTGAAAAAAAAAAAAAAAAAAAAAAAAAAAAAAATTCGTATCATAGCACAACAAAGTCGAATATATCCTGTACAGAGTGAAAGATGTAAAAAAGAAAAACTAGCTACTTCACGTTTATTTAAATCTTGATATATTCTCACACATTTGAAGGACATGAGTCGTCATACTGTATGGATTCCATAACGCCATCCAATATACATTTCTCATAGTCAGATGAGTCAGGAAACTAGTTCTTCCAAATCTTTGACTTTGGACAATACATACTCGCCTTTTGTTGTGCTGTGTTAAAGGCATTTTTCAATTTGGTTCCAAATTTTTATCCTTCCGTAGTGGTTTAGCTGTTGCAGTTGACAGAGGGTTTGAATTACGCTCATTATACGGTACTTACTTAATAGCATATTGCGGTTATCGTATAAACAACGAAAAGATAATTGACAACATCTCAGTGCGTGATAAATTTAGCTGAACTTTAAACAGTATATCAACAACGGATAAAGATTATTCGATAAAAAATCGTCTTCCCTTTATCCATATGTCTACCATTGTGCAAATTTTGATCAGTTTCGTACAGTTTAAAAGTGTGCATTAATGGACCAACTTCCGTGGTGGTCTATATACCGGTGTCTTAGAAGCTCTTAGACACCAACATCCATATTTGCATAAATTTATAAACATTCTGTATTGTATTTTTAGAGAAATAGTTATGTCCGTTCTAATGTTTATTAGAGCTTCGTGTTAGAATTGACAATAAATCAGTTACAACTGTGCGAAAATTTAGGTAACAACGTTAGACGACGACTTCTCATACAGGAGGAAAGTAGTTGAACTTATGGCATAGCGTTGGTATATTTTAAATTATTTCAGTTGCATATTAGTCCAAAATCTTCCTCCTAGATGTCATTCTCTTTGCTTCCTTTAATTCTGTTCAGTTGTGACCATCCAAATTTAACCCCCCCCCCCCCCGCTCTCTCTCTCTCTCTCTCTCTCTCCTGTTTAACTCACCATGTGAAGAAATCATTTATACTATTCGTACTCGAGAAACGTCTATGGTTGCCACACACCGTAAATGAATGGTTACTTCAGTATGCCATCTTACTCAGTTGTAAAGGACCCCACATAATTAATTTCTATGAAGTTGATTTCCATGTAGCATCTGTCATTCAGTCAATTGAAGAATTTCATTCCCAGGAATATGCATTTTATTATTGGAAAACGTGATTGTATAAACATTTCTTGTTACCCGCAAGAATGATGGCATTCTTTGTCGTATTGCCAAACGGGTACCTGTCGGGCGGAAATACGACTTATTTCTTGTTTAAGGTTGGATTAATGAGTAGCTCTAAACATGACAGTGATGCATATAGTTAGCGTCCTGCAGTAAATGGTCGCTTTGTGATTACGAAAGAAAAGACGGATACAATATCGAAGCTACTAATCTTGATTTATTTTTGTAAATTTCTGTAACGTTCTATTCGATGCTTCCTGCTTTAAGATTTGCACTGACATATTAGGAGTTGGTAATCAAAGTCTAATTGCCGGGGCATGGACAAAAGTGCAAACTAAATCTACACTTCCATTAGTTCATCCATCCAACCTCCCAACCTCGGTTTTCGATCCCCTACTCATTATTAAGCAGTGGTACCCTACCTTTATTCCATTTCCCCTGCAGAAACCGGCCGCGGTAGCCGAGGGGACGGAGGCGCTCCAGTCACGGTCTGCACGGCCACTACGGTCGGGGGTTCGAATCCCCCCCCCGGGCATGGATATTTGTGCCGTCCTTAGTATTAGCTAGTTCGTAAGTAGGTTGTAAGTTTGACTGATGACCCCGTAGTTAAGTCCCATAAGCTATACAAACATTTGAACATCTGAACCTCTGCAGAAGGCAGAAAAAAAAAGCCGATCTGAAGTTCCGTCTTCCAGTGTCCATTTTGACGGGGCATTACACTCCAATCTTTCATCGTTCCTCCCGTCTCCACTTCCTGTTTACCTCTGTGTTACACCTTATTCAACTCACTTATGCTGTACCTATGGTTTTCCCCTCTTCAGTTTGATTTGAGAAGTTCGGTCCTACCACTTCTCTTAATTAGCATGGCTCCTTTCAGTTCTTCTTGGTCCTGCCCCGTACAGTGTATTAAATTTATACTCTACACTCTTGAAAATGTTGCCAACGAAATGGAGTTGTGCTTGTGTGTGGATTGTCTGGAGCTTTTACACAAGGGTTCGGCCTGCTAAGTTGGTGTGATGGCGAGTGAAGTAATTTTGTTGATGAGGCGGCGGTAGGTGGCGACAAGTGTCGGTGTGGCGTCGGCGTCTGCGCACCTGGACCAGCGTTGCCGCTCCGCGAGGAATGCGGCTCTCGTGCAGATCGCCGCTCTGGATATTGTAAGGGCGGAGGATGGGCCGCCGCGGCTGGCCCGAGGCACTGACCCCCTTGACCGCTACGCTAACGGTCGCCGGCCGCGCCGCCGACACTCACTCTCGCCAGCCTTGCCACGCTGGCCAAACGACACCGCAGTTCCGCTTGCTTTGTTTCGCCACCTGCCAAGACAGCGGCACAGCTCCACAATAACACGCACCAGGCGCTAACAGGTGTGGCTATTAGTCTTATTGGTGGGGGTTTCTGTGCAAAAACTATACGCTTGGCTATTCACTGCATCATACAAGCCTACTGCTTCCAAGTACCTGCTTACTGTGCTCATTCCATTTAGATTTTTCATTCATATGTACAAATGTCTGTAAACTTATTGGACCAAACTGCTACGCTTGTGTTCTAGACTTCCAAACTAATTAAACTAACTCTAAGGACAACGCACACATCCAAACCAGACGAAGAACTCGAGCCTCCGGTGCGAGCTACCGCCGAATCCGTAGCATGATGCCTTAGACCACGCGGCTACTCCCGCACGGCTAGGTTACTCGTGATTTCCCTAAATCTCTCCAGGCAAATGCCGGGATGGTTCCTTTTATGCTTGCACGGCCGCGTTACTCTTCCCTGACAGAACTACCAGAGCGTGAACTGCGTCTGTATTGACCAACGGGATGTTAAAAACATGACCTCCCTTCGTCTCATGTACCCCTCAAACGTGTACGCACACGAACGCGCACGCGCGTGCTTATTTCGAACTTGGCGCTTTTTAATTTCTCAAGAGATTTACTACATTTCATCTTAATGTTTTGGCTGGTATGAGTATAATGTTCCCAGCTCCATAAAATTCGCGCCTGCGTGCTAACTCCTCCTTCTGTTGCAGTTTATACAGGGCCCGTCCTTAAGAGCGTGCAAAATTTAACAGAACAAACAGGATGAACCAATCGACAATTAGAGGTAGAGAACCTACGGTTTAAGAAGCCAGCTTGACGAGATAATAATAAAACAATCACATTAGTGTGTGCTTTTATTTCCTGTAGGTGTAGTGAACTGCAATTGCAATCATTGACGCAATGAAAGTTCTATTTGCGCTTTAACTTACGAAAAGTGTATTGAAACGGCCTTCAACGTCAATGCACGCGTCACATCACGAACATAATCCTGACGCGCCTTGACAAGTATCTCTGGTGTGTTCGAAACATATCACAAGCGGATTAATTGTGGCAACTAATTCCATCTCCTCCATACCCACCGGGCTTACACACACACACACACACACACACACACACACACACACACACACATTTATTATTCCCACAGTAATCAAAGGGATTCTGGCCAAGTGATATCATAGGCTACGGAATAGAATCTCCCGTTGGAATCCAGCGACCAGGAAGTACAGCATAGAGATGGCTTCAGACATCCATACTTCCACATCCACATCAAGTGGCGTGATGCATATAGTATGTGCGGTGCGTCATGTAGTATTCACATCATCTAACAGCCATGTGTACGTTTTCCAACTACTCAAGTAGAACATCAGGAAAACCTAAAGTACAGTTGGCGCCTCACACCAACCTCATAACTTACTAGTAATCAGGCTCGTCGTCCTTATTTTCTTGCACAAAATAAAGAATGCAATAAAAAGGACAGTACGAGCAAACATGAATGCATGTTAATTGTAAACAAGGTGGCAAACAGTAATAAGAGTCAAAGCGGTAGACGAGTTTAGACAAATGTACCTCCATATCTCCTAAAGTTTTCTCCTATCCCAGGTTCTCAACCTTAAATAGTTCAGTGGAGCATTCTGTCCTGTAAAAATTTTTTGCACGCTTCAGGCAACAGACTGTATAAAGTGTCAAAAGCAGTGAACAGTACAGGGAGGTATCAGATCTCAGCTATAACAGCGCATAAGAAATATAGAGGCAGACGTTTCGATGTATTCTGAAATTTTGTGTGTGAAAATGAAAGGCAATATTAACATTTTTTTCCTGTGTATTTACTTTTCAGCGCTTTAGCTATAAAAGTTATTTATTGTACATGACGAAATGCCAATGTTTCAATTTTCTGCGTAGTAGCCAAATGCAAATTCTACAAGCAGACAATTATGAAGGAAATTTATACTAAATTTGTCCTTGAACAGGAGTGAGCGCTTTGGAGAGAATCTGGTTCGGTTCTTGGGCCGCCATCCAGAGATCGGATTTCACCGCTCGGTTACATCAGTCAATACGAATGCCGAGATCGTAGCTTACAAAATACATGGATTCCGTCTTCTCCATTAGTAAGAAGTCCGAGTAAAGATTCGTCTTTAATAAAATGATAAATCTCCTCGCAAGTCAAAGAAACGTAAAGTTTGAAATTGAGTGTTCGTTGTTTCTGAATATTAATTTAGCAAATACAAGAGTCGTTCTTGTGAACAGTCGTTTTCGAGAAATTACCAACCCGAAAAATTACGGTCCGATTGTGCTATGTTCACTGTTTATAGCTTAAACAGCGAGACATGTCCAGTCTGCGTGTGAAATAAGAGGGTTTGTAGTTTTTGACATGACAGAATTATCACGTTTTGAGGATATCAGTAGGTCACTTCAAATCTTATATCATTAACTACATATTACATTTGGCAACTGATAAGTGAAAACCTTGATGATAATTTCTATCTCGCCTTCGACACTGGTACAGCGTTCGCGCCCCCCAGTGACACTCCTCCCACGTCCCACAAATGTTTCGGAATTCCTGCCACACTAAAAGTTTCTTCTCAGTTCAATTCAGTATGTAACGTTGAATGCATCTTCCCTTCCAAAAATATGTTCATTTCTTTGGGCAGAAACCAGGAAACAGAATATATTTGGTATTTAAAGTTCAGGGAGAAGGAATAAAATTTTTGTGGTTTGCCGGTGACATTCCAATGCTATCAGATACCTCAAGGACTTCGAAAGTCAGTTAAACGAAATGTGTAACTTCTTGAAAAGAGGTTCATATAAGTGTTATGCTAATAAAAGATGAAGGGGTAATCCGCCATTTTAAAGCTATTCTGTTGGCTCACAACATAATCTTAGTAGCTAAGTTCATTATCTCGGCTAGAACTGTCTGCAATTGACAGAGTAGTGGGCAAAACACACAAGGCTACATGCTGACCATGAAGTTACCTCGGGCAGTTGCTTCAGATGCGTAGATTCCCGAGATAGGATGGGGATGAATTTCCCGTGACTTTGATAATCACAAAATAGTCTCGCGTATAATCGAACACAGCAAGAGGTAAGATTGTTACCTGGACCTTCATCCCGCTCTATACAGGGTGTTTCTAAATGGTACCGACAGACTTCGTGTGGTGTTATAGGATGGTTTGAGGAACAAAATGATACACGGAACCCGTGTCCGGAAACGTCACCCAACCGCGCTACCGAGCTCGAAGTTGTAGGTGCTGGCGCCTGCCGCTAGGCAACCCCTCCGGCAGTTTGTATGGCCTTATTTCCTTGCATTTATGGTATCCTTCCGATAAACATAATAAAGGCCTCATCACGAAATATCTACCGTAGTTCATATCATGCGGTCCATCGCTGTACACTCCAGCAGCGTAGACAGTGATGACTGCTGCACAAGACGACGTTAGTTTACAAAACACAACATAGTACCGCTGTCATTATCTGCCCATACAACTGCTAGCTCTATCTTCTCCACCGGCGATCGTTGCAATCACTCTCAAATACCGAATATAAAAAACCATATATATCACAGACTTCCCTCGGTCAGTGTGTGCATAGAACGACACGGGGGTGGCCAGGGCAACGCCACCTAGATACAAGGTCTGTGCGCTGCCTTCCAAGAGTAGTCATAACACCACCAAACTATTTGTCTTACGTAGCGTTGTGCTGGGTTTGGGAGTACGTACACGTTGCACACTATGTTTCAGAATGTTTTTAGTGTTATCTTTGGGATTCTCCGTGCAGATTTTTGCTGGTATGTGACAAAATGCCTAATATGAATGGTCCGATTCAAATATCGGCAACATATCTTACTCATACTTCATAAATATCTTATTCCAAAACATAGGTCTCTGAATCTCACAAATAACATTAGGAACATTCTGAAATACACTGTGTAACATACACATATTCCCAAACTCTACAATGCTACGTAAGACAACTATTTGTCTTGTTATGACTACTCTTGGCAGGCAGCGCACAGGCCTTGTATCCAGGTGGCATTGCCTAGGGGCAGGCTCCAGCACCTATAATTTTGACGCTCGGAAGCGCCGTTGGGTGACGTTTCCAGACTCGGGTTCCCTGTATCATTTTGTTCATTAAGCTATCCTCTACCATCCCATGAAGTTTGTCGGTATCATTTAGAAACACCCTGCTTATCTATAAAGATGGAATACAATTTGTATCGAACTATGTAAAAAACACTAATGTAAGTCATCTTTTGTAGGTACTGTAACGTTTGTAAACAAAGATCCTTAAGTGATCTCTGAGCACTAAATGCTAATACCATCGTAGCGTTGAGCGAATTGTAAGGGCTATTGAAATGTTACTAGGAAAAATTGTAGGTCCAGTTGCGTAATTTAGATTGCTTGTAGAATCGTGTAGGCATTCGACCGACTTGCAGGTGCGGGCGGGGCCTTGAATGCCGAGGGTGTAAGGTGTCAGCAGCATTCGGAATGAAGCTGCTCTGACGTGACATTCATACACCAGGCGCGCTAACGAGACACGCAAAAGATCAGCGGGCTTTGTAGTACGACAACGCTTCGTCTCTTCTGTAGGAGCATCAAACCATTTTCGCAGTATCTGTACTGTTTCGTAGAACTTTCAGTGCGAAACCGAAATAGTAGCGACATTCACTTACGAAATCCTTCCAAAATCCTACTTGAGCCCACAACCTCTTGGCGTTTAAGTGTTAGGCAATCATAGCCCCCAGAGAATATGAAGGGGGGGGGGGGGGGCGGGCGTTGCAGTCAAGAAACAGAAACCTTATCATTGAATAAATGTGTGTTGAATACATTTTATGCCTGTGTGCCACTGGAGTGATGGACGTCAGTTGGAAGATATTAAACTCAATATTAGAAAAGTTAACCTTCCACCTAATGCCATTACAACATTATTTGTTCAGTGCTTCATTTTAGTGATTCGTCTTTACTTTCCTTTTAGTTCTGATCGTAACCGTTTAGTTGAGTCATTGAACGTACCACACCCAGTAATGACTGTGCACTCAGTCCACTTAATTCTTTGGTATCACCAGCAACATTAAAATCATCAACGAAATCAGTGGCGGATTAAGGCTGTTGGAGGCCCGGGGCGGTGGCGAAATAAAATGAGCCATCCCCCCCCCCCCCCAGCCACTTAGAGATAAATTTATTACGATAAAAACGAATTGGAGGTCCCCCAGGACGCGAGTCACGGGACAGTCTAAAAAAAAAATAGCTTTCTAGATTTGGGGGCCCCAGCAGAACGAGATGCCAAGCGCGCTCAAAACACACCTTGCTTTCCAGATATTGGGAGGCCCCCCCCCCCCCCCCCCCCGAGAAGGGACGCCCGGCGCGGTCCGCCCCCTTTCCGTTCCTAGTCCGCCACTGAACGAAATATTTGACTCAGGAAACACTTCATCCAAAGTAAAACTATTTACTTCGTAGCTGCAAAGTTATTTATTAATTCGATTGTTGCCGCTGTTCATTGACGAACTAAAATGTGCCTTTACAAAAAAAAGCATCTACATTCTGTTAGACTTATTTTATTCTACAGGTTGTCGCAAATGTTTGCAGACGAAAGTACTTGTACCCTTTTAGTGCGATTGGTGGAAAAAACTAAGGCAACACCACAAACATAATAGAACACATCGTACCTAGTACGATGCAGAACACGGTTGGCTTGCGAAACGACGATCAGATTGCCTTGTGTTCACCGTGCGAACTGTGTGAAAAGGGAGGCATATCGTCTTCAAATACAACATTACCAATGGGAACAAACGTTGTACCATGGTATGAACTTGATATCTAAACTATGCCTGAAGTAAGTCACTTATTGCGTAAGTTACTAGATTAACCAGAAGGTTAACTCGTACAACGATATTAATCTTTTAGAATGTTATTGTTGGTCCTCGTTATAACTTCCCAGCACTTTTTAAAAAGTCCTATTTTCGTTTTTTTTCTTCTCTACTGGGCCCGCAGCATATACAAAGTCAAAATATGACATTATCGTAATATAAAAATCCAATTTTGCTGCTAACAATATTTATTCAGCTTGTGCAAATTGACTCCAGTACAAGTTTGTTTCGGCTTTTGCCATTTGCAAGTGGACGTTTAAGTTGGACTGACGTCCATAAAGAATATTAGAATTAGTGTCTTTTTATGACAAGATGGTAAGGTCACGTTTTATCACATTACTTTTTATATTTGACAGATATACACACTGTTTACTCTGTTGATGCTTTATGTTTACAGAGTAAACATTGTCTATATCTGTCAAATATAAAAAGTGTGATAAAACGTGACCTTACCATCTTGTCATAAAAAGACACTAACTCTAATATGCTTTATGGACGTCAGTCCAACTTAAACGTCCACTTGCAAATGGCAAAAGCCGAAACAAGCTTGTAGCGGAGTCAGTTTGCACAAGCTGAATAAATATTGTTAGCAGCAAACTTGGATTTTTATATTACGATAATCCTATTTTAGTATTCGATCTCTCCTGGTGAATGGTAATAATGCGTCGAAAATAAATAACAATCTGGGTGAACGAAACACGCTAGACCACTTCGAAAACAACGTTATAATGTGTACAAACGTAACACAAATTCGTTCATCATAGCTCCATCAGTTTGCCAGACACGCAAAGTATCATATTGCCATCATACACCCACATCTCTTACGGTCGTCAGAGAGGTGGGTGTGTTTGGGAAGGGAGGGGGGGTCAGTGTAACTGAATATTCGATAAGAGGAAAAGTCTGAATTTTCAACTCATTGCTCCACTGCACTAACATGTTCAGTTGAAGCATTATCCATGATTTGTATGCGGTAGCCAGTTACTAAGTTTGTAGGCGGAACTGGTTAGTTTTTCCTTAGTACGCCGCAAATATTTTCTTGATAATGTACTTCCCATATTTTCTTCACTGGTTTGTTGCCGGTTTTCACGCCTTAAGACGATCACAAGAAATCGATTTTGCTTTAGTCTCACATGAAATTTAGAGATTTTATCTGAAGGAAACAATTCGAGAGGCAAAAGATGTTAAAAAAAATGTAGTGGAAAAATAGATTTTGCCTGAGGTTTCTTATGTGACCTTCCTTGTACAGTGACAATCTAGTCACACTCTTCGAATCTAAAGATTGTGACAGAAATATGTTCATAGAGAGCAATTTCTGGAGAACATTTGTTATTAGGCTGAAGAGACATGCTCATTAGAAATAGTTAGTGATTTAGAAACTTTGACGTGCCACACAATTTATTAGACGTGGATACTGACCTGAATAATTGCTGTGAAACAGTTAATTTCGTCGCCTCGATGTAACTGAATTGTTAATTACTTTAAGGAACACTGTGTGTGTGTGTGTGTGTGTGTGTGTGTGTGTGTGTGAAGAAAATCTGCTATGCCATGAACACACAAGCAGTGGCTTTATGTCTGAGGAGAAGCTAGTACGTAGTATGACGTCTGATATTATGAATATGTCAAGGCGATTGAATATTTGTGCCAGATCGGAATTCGAAACACGATTTACTGCTTGTCACAAGTAGTACCCACTGTGCAATCTGGACACATCTGCAGCACGGAATCAGGACGTTTTTACAAGGCGAATGTTCTTAGGAATTATAGGAAACAAGAGTTACAAGCAAACGCTTCTTGTCGAATCGTTTGAAGCACTAAGGTCACGCGTTGTTAGTACTCCGCGACCGTTGCGAAGCGTAAGTCTTTCAGGTCCAATTTAAGGTGGCGAAAGAGAAGTCTGCCGGCGCCACATCTGGAGAAAAGAGATGCTGTGGAAGCAAAGGGACCTTGTGTCTAGCAAGAAAGTTGAGCAAGCGGATCGCAGTGTGCGGACGGGCATTTTCGTGTAGAAAATTGAGCTCTCCATTCCGGCACAATTCTGGCCGAACCCGTCGGACGCGTTGTAGCAGCCGTTTCAAAACTCCCTCGTAAACTTCCGCGTCGACAGTGTGACCCTCGGTACCAAATTCATGGTGAATCAAGCGTTGCTCCATTTTGCGCTCCATGTTACTATGACAATAGTTCTCACACTGCCGCTGTTAGCTGGAACGCAGCGTGTACCATCGCTTCACTGCGCTTGTTGACATGTCCCTCCATGTGTATGCGTGGGCACTTCATCACAAGCGCGGTTTGTAAAATACGGGATCATCGCTGATCTATTCAAACGCACCTTGTATATGGTCTAATGCTTAACGAGACTGCTTGCTTATCAGTATGAAATACGGATTCGAGTCCCTATGTTACAAATTTAAAACTGTTCCACATATTTGTTGCAGTGCACATTCGGAAATCTGGTGGGTTTACGTTTCTATAGCTTTACAGGTTTGTCTCATCGATGCATTAACTTGATGTGTTTAGCACAGAGTTGGTTCTGTTATAAATATGTTCTCTTAGAGTTCTGCATGGGCATTGTTAGATTTAAAGTGAAACGCGTAGAACTGTTCGCATAGTAAATTAGTTGCGATGGTAGATTTTTTAGGCTGCTGCAGAAGTGTTGTAGCTCACTTGTCGGTGAACTCGTGTTTCACTCTCACTCGCTGCAGGCGTTGGCAGGAGGCAATTTGCGCTTTTAATTTTGGCGTAAAAAGGTGTGCCAGCGAACCTGGTAGTGGGCTGGCTGAATCAATAGGCGGTGATAACGCCGGGGGCGCACCAGGTGAGCGTTCCTGGGCTCGCGGAATCGATGGCCGCCGCTGTGATTGGGTGTCCCGCTGTCCCTGCGGACCACGCTACAAGGAATAAGCGCTCACTGATCACAAGAGAAGCATGGTCTAACAAAGCGGTCGCGACACTCGCTGGTATCGTCTGACAGACGGCACGACACTAGCGCTCCAAACGGTCAACAAGGGATCCGCCTGTTAACGTAATATACATCTTACGAATAACGCTTTATTTTCAAACTCTTTTCTACGTAATTTACCATATGGTTATTTTACACTCGAAGGCGTTTGTCTAATATTGGACGTAAAGAATGATGCTAAAATAGTGTAAGTATAGCGGATGATTGAAATGACGAAAGCTAGAACATACTCACACAGAAATGCAAGCAGATGCGAAAATTTTTGCAGCTTTTCCCCAAATAAACAAAAATAACGTACCCAAAAACCCACAAATAGTTTCAAGCATAAGGAGCTTGCCCAATTACTTCCAAATGAACTGGTAAGACATAATATTCTTTTCGTTTCGTTCTGTTTTTCAGATTTAGGGTACCCCTTAGCAAAACTAGAACTTCCGTCTTTATTATTATGTGTCGGATAACGTTGAAAAATTTATTATAGTAGAACGTTTACGTTTATGTACGAATTAATTATGCAAATAAGACTTGAAGTCTTGATGAAGGTATGCAGCTATTATAGCAAATATTTAAAAATGACTTTAAAAAGAATGTTGAACTGCAGTAACGAATATTTTGGTTTTTTTTTAGATTTTTTTGGAAATCTATCGGACCAAACTGCGTGGTCATCAGTCCGTAACTTACAAACTACTTAAACCTAGGTAAACTAACCTACGGACAAACACACACACACACACACACACACACACACACACACACACACACACACACATGCCCCAGGGAGGACTCGAACCTCCACGGCGAGCAACCGCGCGCTCCGCAGCGAAATGCTGTAGACCGCTCGGCTACTCCACCGCGGCCATGAAGAATATCCAGATGGTAGTGAATTCTCTTTTCCTCTTACGCGTTTCGGGCGATGACCATCATCAGAGAGTCTAAACTGAATAAAAGTACAAACAAAAATTACAATATTGAACATGGTTTCCTTAAGTGAAATAGAGTAAACCACTCATACGACATACGTCGAGTCGCAAATAAAATACAAAAACAGGGCGTTATACCCCAGGTATAACAGTTTTTACTGATAAAGTACGAAAAGCTGCGTTAAAAATAACTGACTTTTAACGTAGGCAATAAGTACGTAAGCAGGAAAGCAAGAAAGAAATTGCTCCAGAGACAGCTGCATAGTTCTGGTTCAACATTTGTCCAGTAAATAAGATTCGTTTCCGATAGAACTGACGAACATGATCGCGTACGCCCATATTTGATTTTGGTGTTAATATATTCTACACCTTTTGGATATTTGTCTGTCACCTTCACCATCTTCTAGATGGTTTCCATAATATTTTCCGAACTTTCAAGTTTTTGCCGAAGATATAAGGTTCTAAAGTAATCTAGTATATTCTTAAGAATGTTAGAGTACAGTTTATAATGCGCAATTTCTTTCTGTGCCTTTGTTCATCCATGCCGCCTTATATAGTTTTATATATGAGCCATTTTTCTCCTAAAAGATCAATTATTATACTGAAATTTATATAATTTTCAGGAGAATCGTAACAAAAAAGTTTGACAACAATATTATGTTGGGGAATTTGAGAAATGACATGCGGTATTTCTCTGGTTGTGCTGCATTTCACTGCGCTAATAGCGTTCCGGCTTCCAAAAACCACCACCGAAAACCAATATAAGCTTTCTATAATAAGAGTTGCAATGCACGAGACAATGCCAATTCACTAGTGTCCCCCTGCAGCTGCTTGCGGCGCTGCTATCGCGGTAGGTAACAAAATTTTGCTTCAGTGTAGATAGACTGTGAGAAAAGGAACGATTAGCAGTCCCATTTTGAGCTGTGGGGATAGTCGGTTTGATGATTTTGTGAAATTACGCCCTGAAAAGTATAACTTGAATGAACTACCTCAAAGAGAACGACCTATTGATCCCTAGTCAACACGGATTCAGAAACTATCATTCTTGCGAAACACAGCTAGCTCTTAACTCACATGCCGGCCGCGGTGGCCGAGGGGACTGAGGCACTTCAGTCACGGTCTGCACGGCCACTGCGGTCGGGGGTTCGAATCCTCCCTCGGGCATGGATATTTGTGCCGTCCTTAGTATAAGGTAGTTGATAAGTAGTTTGTAAGTTTAGGGACTGATGACCCCGTAGTTAAGTCCCATAAGCTTAACAAACATTTGAACATTTTTCTTAACTCACATCATGTGATGAGTGCTATCGACAAGGGATGTCAAACAATTCCGTATTTCTAAATTTTCGGAAGACTTTCGACTCTAAAACTCACAAGGGTCTTCTAATCAAACTGCGTGCTTATGGAATATCGCTACAGTTGTGCGATTTGATTTGTGATTTCCTGTCAGAAAGGGTACAGTACGTTGTAATTGACGGAAAGACAGAGTAGATCCGAAGTGATACCTGGCGTTTCACAGGGAAGTGTTATAGAGCCCTTATTGTTCCTTATTTTTATAAACGATTTAGGGAACTGAGTAGCTCCGTTAGACTGTTCGCGGATGATGCTATAACTTATCCGTTAGTAAAGTCACCAGAAGATCAAAACAACTGCAAAATGATTTAGATATCTGCATGGTGCAGAAATGGCAATTGATCCTTAATAAGGAGTCATCTATGTGACCACTGAAAAAAGCCCGTTAAACTTTATACTATAAATCAGTCAAAACTACAGGCTGTAAATTCAACTACATACCTAGGAGTAACAATTACAAACAAATTGGAAAGAAGACACAGAAAATATTCTAGGGAAAGCGAACCAAATACTAAGTTTCCTTGGCAGAACACTTGAAAGATGCACCATCTCTACTAAAGAAACTGACTACACCACACGTGTGCGTCCTATTTTGTATTGTTGCGCATTGTGGGATCCTCACGAAGTGAGATTGATAGACAATTTAGATAAAGTACAGAGAAGGGCAACTCGTTTTGTATTAACGCGATGTAGGGGAGAGAGTGTCACCAGTTGGGGTGGAAATCATTAAAAGAAAAGAGTTATTCGTTGCGACGAGATCTCTTTGCGAAATTTCTTTCACCATCTTTCTCTTCCGAATGCGAACATATTTTATTAGCACCCACCAACAAAGGAAGACATGATGATCAAAATAAGAGTAATCAGATGGAAAACGGAAAGATTTGGGTGTTTTTTCCCCTAGTGAATGGAACTATAGAGAAACATCATTAAAGCGGTTCGATGAACCCTCTGCCATGCAAACCATTGTGACTTGCAGAGTAATTATATAGACGTAGATCGGTAAATGTTGACAGGAAGTGAAGCCCTGAAACACAACAGGTTTTCTACTTGTTTGGACGTGGTAATTTTAATTTCAATACAAGGCGTGTCGAAAATATAATTTTTAACTCTCCAACAACTGAGAAACTTGAATATGCCTGTAAGGTATGGATAGGTGATTATCTACTATGGTATGAACTGAACATGGGCGCCATCTTGAAATAGGCCATCTTGAATCTCGGTGAAATATTTTAAATGGAAAAGGGATTCGTGTGAAGTTCTATAAACTGATTCATCGTAGTAGTTGTAACACATTTTGCTTGGAGGGACAGACTGGACTGTTCTCCATAGAGAACAGTCATTTAATGTGTTCGGTATGCTGTCCCTCTTGGTCAACGCAAATTTAAAGGGGCCCGAATCCAATAGTGGT
Source organism: Locusta migratoria (assembly GCA_026315105.1). Taxonomy (NCBI): domain Eukaryota; kingdom Metazoa; phylum Arthropoda; class Insecta; order Orthoptera; family Acrididae; genus Locusta; species Locusta migratoria. Next base: position 490,256,052 of record CM048746.1, on the reverse strand, counting down.
GTACTTGCAGAAAGATTTCCGCAGGAACGCTGGGAACTCTTCTTCAATGCGTTGTTCCAGATGATGCCTGTTTATTTTCTCTGCATACACGATATGCTTAAAGTGGACCCACAGATGAAAGTCAAGTGGTGTGAGATCACGTTATCTGGGAGGCCATCCCACAGAACCACGTCGGCCAGTCTCCATGACCAGGGGAACCCTCAAGCCACTAACGACCTATTGCTCCGTAGTGTGGCGGTGCTCCATCATGTTGAAAATAAGAGGGAAAGCTGCCATCTTTATCCAGAACTAAGGAAAAACCACTTCTTGCACCATTTCCAGGTAGAATTCAGCATTTAGGTTTTGCTCAATGAAAATGGGTTTTTCTAATACTGGTAACCCCATATTTCACACCACACCATAACATTTATGTTAGCAACTGCCTTTGAAGGTCCTGTCTAGTGTAGATTCTGGTCACTCCAGTATCTGTGGTAGTGACTGACTTCACCACTGACAAAAAGGTTATTCATCACTGAACAAAATACCTTGTACGAAAGAGGAACCTTGTTGCAACTTTCCAACGATAATTTCTACGTCCGTTTACAGGAATGAACTCGACTGAAACGATAAATAAGAAGCAATGAATTAAAATTTGTGATGCGTCCGGGAATCGAACCCGGACCTCCATGCTGACTAGGCAGACGTCTTACCGTTAGACCATCGCACCACTAACGGTTAAGGCGCCTTGGAATAGTCTAAGTATTATATTTAATTTAATATTTATATCGACTGAAAGTGTTTTTTAATGTGTAACGCGATCCCCTTTCCACTAAAAGGAATCTTTCATTCGGAAGGCGCCAGCTTTCGGTACAAACCGTAGACTACCTCACCCATACTGTACTGAAATATTTATTTTCCCCAGTTCCTGCAGAGTTTTTGGAAATAGTGTGTACGGCAACGTTCTGCTTACATTATATACACACACAACAAAAATGGGAGTACCATTTCTGGGGGAGGATGCATGAGAACAGCATGGCTCATAGGTGACGTAAATTGACATTTTGGTGGTGGTGGTGGTGGTTGGTGGTGGTGGTGGTGGTGGTGGTGGTGGTGGATTTTTGAAATATCTCATCCTTCCGTTAGTGGAAGAAGAAAATTTTCCTTCCATTATTGATTTGTGGTGAGAGCAAATTCATACATTACTTTTGCATATGTAAGCAAAACTTGCATATGCACCGTAAAAATTGTCCAACCAGAACTTACTCTTTTTATGTTTTTTCAGACAGGTTAAAATTGTTATGGAAATATATACTAAACACTAATAAAGAAATCGCTTCGAACGAAATTTTCACAAAATACGTTATTTAATTTTGAGTCAGTTTAGTGCACCTGCATTCATAGGAATGACGATCGCATCGAAGCTGATAGACGAGCTATTAAATGTGGTTAATCCTCTAAGAATGTCTATTTCGGAATGCTTCTGCGACGAATACCATCCGGGATTATAATGTAGCACAGGAAACTATATCAAGTAAGAAAAAATTATGGTCGGGCCTGGTGTTTTGAATGAAAAACTTCATTGTCTTTTGTCAACCTTTAATGTTACAGTCCAGTAACATGTAGGGTTCTTAATTAACATAAATTACATATGCAATTAACAGATATGTTATCGCCTCTCCATTATGCTGACGTGGTCGATCCATGTATAATGTCATGGATGTAGCCCATATGCATAAAACTTGAATACCGTTTTCTCCGCACCTAGAGGCTGTTGCATGTGTAGCCGTAACCAATTTTTCCGGCCAGGTACTTCGACGTACCTGAGACTCAACCAAAGCTGTGATAAATAGCTCTTACACAAGAATTTATCCTCTCAATACCGCGGCGTCGAAAACTGTGGTCAAAGCGTCCAAAAATAGAAAATGTTCTTAAACCCATATTGAAATATTTGACAATATTATACCGCAAGTTTCTCTCATTTGTACTCGATTATTGATAGCATTTTATTATTGTTTGCACTTTCTGTAGCACACAAGTCCCTAGAGAAGTTTTTGTGGAGAAGTCTGTAATGCAGTAAAAGATTATCTACTTCATCTTAAGTATACCGCAAACACGACGATCGGTTAGCAACCGTTGCACGCGTACACTGGCGGTGGTATGCTTCTGAAAGGTCAGGTATCAAACATGTAATGGCTATGTTGTTATAATGCCCTAATGTATAAATAGACAGCAGCGTGTTTAGTCGTTTTAACTATTTTAAAAAGTCGCGTATAGTTGCACTCTCCAAACACTCGTTATACTCTGATTGTTGAACTGTTAATACATACTGTGGAAATTGCTGCTGTTCCCTAGTGGAATACGCGTGGTTCACCAACAGAAAGGGGAGAGACCCAGGTGGTTCTAAATATTTTTCATAAATATATAGAGAAAAGTCTGCTTTTAAATTTCAGTGTAGTTCGGGGTCTAGAAAATACACGTTTCGCTTTGCTAATTAAATCTCACACACAATTGTTTCATTGCATATATAAGTTCCTCATTGTTGATATTTTGTGAATGATCGTTTAAATGATGAAAACATAACTTTTGGTTCAAAAAAGTAAAATGCTATGTACTTGGTCGATGTCCATTGTTTTATACAAAAAAATGTGGTGTCACACGAGCCAGAATAATAGTAGATACATCGAATCCAATTATTTACGAAAAGCTGGCTTTTTACAACTGCTTTCTGAACCCAGTAGAACTGATCTGGAGCCAAATCAAGGAAATTGTCACAGGAAATAACCAGGTTTTGAAGCTGCCAGGCATATTGAACTGATACACTAACTTTTCACACGTGATTGCCGAAACGTGATATAGCACTGCAAAACTTTAAAGACGAGAAAATTTGGCTCTCGTACGGCTTTGTGATTTTACATTGTTGATTACGTTATCATGTAGCAAATAACAATTTCAGTACTTATATTCCTCAGATTCGGATATGGAACGAGGCCAGAGATTACCAGTCTTTAAGTAATACTCCAGATCATACATATTTTGGGGTAATGGCTTCAGTGTTTTCAATATTTGACTATATGGTGAAATTCCTGCAATATACTTCTGTATCCCATGTTGTTCATGCAAGAAATACACTATACTTTTATGGTCGTGTTTAATTACAATAACATTTTAGCAAAAAACGGTATTTTTTTAGTATTATTTCATTATTTTTTAAAATTATTTACGTCTTAACTGCAGCTGTTGACATCACTGAAGTTTAATTTGACCTACTGGCTGACTAGTGCTGCCCAATTGCGTCGGTGACGCTGCTTTCCCGTGCAATAGCCGAGTCGATGTGCGAGTAATGCTTAACAGAATACGTATCGTTATTCTTGCACTTTACTGTACTACAAACAGTTGGATTTTTCTCCATGTTGTGAAACGAAGTCCAGTGACATTCCAGCGAACGCAGAATAACGCATGATGTAATGTTAACATCAGCTTTATTCCTGTGATGAACGAGTGAGCTCAAAAAATTCGTACAACCAGCAGATTTTGTACGGAGTGAAGATAGTAACAATCTGCGAGGAAAAAGTCGTATACTATTGCAAATAGACGTTTTTATACCATTGCAGATAGAGACGTTTTAAAGTATATATTTCATGCATTCAGTTTATTACAGTATCATGTTTTATTTCGGAACCTTCGTCTAACTGGAATGAAGTCTATTATGGTGCCACTATCTCAAGGAGCCTTCCGTGTTTACTTGTTCCGTGGATTGTGTTGAAACCACAGGTTACATATTACTAATTGATGTTTAAGAGTCGAATTCTATCAATCCCTCTCTCTCCTCCCCTCTCCGTTCATGACTTTTTTCCCCAAGCTCAAAAGGTCCCACTATAGTGCTCTCTCTTCCTTCTCCCACTAATGCATTCCTGACTTCGGCTTTCCATAATAACGGCTGTCTTGTTCTTTAAATCCGACGTGTAGCACGTTTTGTCTCATTGTTTATAATCATCTTCTCCATCACAGGGTGCTATATATTCCGCCTTTTCCATGTTTTGATTAGTTTTCTTGAACTCCAAATAAATTTTATTTTATTGGGAGGGTCGATGTCGCACGATTATAACTTTTTTCTTTTACTAAAGTCCATTTCGTATTCATTACTCAGGTGAAACGAATATGCTGTTTTCTTTTATATAGTCCGCGGGATACTTAAATTTGGTGGTTTCCCCTTACACCCCGCCAAGGAAGAGGCTGTTGACAAACGGTAGAGTGGGTTTCCTTGTCTTGAGACTCTGCCCGTCCCTGATGTGATCATTAAACTGTATGTCGCAAACATTGGCCTCTCCCCTCACGGTGAGGTGAGCATCAGAAATTCCTTTAATCGAACCTAGGTTCTTGGCGGTTTTTCGAAGTTTCTCCAGTGCTTGAGTCTTAAACCAGCGAAACTGATTAGGGTATTTGAATAGATCCTTACAGCGCTCATCGTAGTCTAGTCGTTATGCGTTCCAGAATAAGTATTTTGTTTCTGGTTATGGCATTGCTACAACACAAATCTCCAGATTTTCCGACTAAGAGTAGATAAATGATACTGGCGTTCTCCCTATCGGATGAGTTGTGTGGTTAGGTAGTTATCAGCCCTTCGTCATATGCCACCAGCTGATAACTGAGCTGTCAAATACCTTTCAGTGAGGGAAAACTGTTTCGAAGTCTGGAAGGACACGGTTCAAACCCTGTTCAGGCCTCAAAATGTTTCCTTGGTTATCTTCACTCCATTAAGGAAAATGCCAGAAGGGAACTCTTCAAAAGGATACGGGCGATTTTCTTCCCCATTCTGACATTATGCGCCACCCACAGTAACTTTGTTTTTGTCTATATTAGAATCTCCGTTTTCCTTAATGAAACCTTCACTCTGCAGCGGAGTCTGCGCAGATTTGAAACTTCCTGGCAGATTAAAATTGTGTGCCGGAACCGGGACTCGAACCTGGGACCTTTGTTTTTCGCGGGCACGCTCTCTACGACTGAGCTATCCCGACACGACTCACGGTGCCGCCCACAACTCCAATTCTGCCAGTACCTCGCCTCCTACTTTTCAAACTGGCAGAATTGAAGTTGTGGGGCGGCACCGTGAGTCGTGTCGGGATAGCTCAGTCGTAGAGCGCTTACCCGCGAAAGGCAATGGTCCCAGGTTGGGAGTCCCGGTTCCGGTACATAATTTTAATCTGCCAGGAAGTTTCTATTTTCCTTGTCCCCTCTACTAGTGGATAGTTGCGGTCTCCCGATGTATGTCGGAACTATTGTAACTTTAAAGTTGCGCCTGACTAGAATAGGAAATCCTTTGTCTCCAATTAACGTAGCATAAACTTGGAAACCCACGCTGGTTATCGCCTTATATTTAAATCAAGTAGTCGGAAGACTCGGTGACGAAACCGAAGTTACCAGCACGTCCATCGGCCTGAGTAAAGTGTAAGTTCCATATAGTGAAGCAGTCATTTAACGTTGATCAACCTCCCACGAATGTTGCGCGTAGTTAGCAAGACGAACAGAATTAGAACGGCCTGAAATAGATCGGAGGCGAGCACTTTTCTTGTGTCCCTGTTACTGTAGCTGGTCCGGAAAGGCGTAGCTATAAATTTAGATCTGCAGTCGTGTCTGGGAGTCAGCGACAGCTTCCCAACTGACCAGTATGCCGCCTCGCTCGGTCTCAAGCGGGTGTAACCTCCACGAGTTTGCTCTTGTTTGAGTTACCATCCCACGAAGTCGCCCTGGTATACTTACTGCCACTTGAATTGAGAATTCGTGAAATTTTCAGTTGAAATCAAAAGACAACTCACATTGATCAATTTTTGTGATGTAGGCTCTGGAAACCTTGCCCCCTCAGCTTAAAGCAATTTGAAATGAAATACTCAGTTTCTATTGTCAAAGGCCTGGCTGTTGAAGTAACCTAATATTATGTCTGTTATGACATGTCTGATTTCGTATTGATCAATTAAGGAGTCTGAATGACATACATAATTTCAAACAACGGTATTGCTGTTTTTTTGTTTCGAAATCACAGCGGAGTCGCTAGTTCCATAATTAAGTGCTGCCCTCTTCCCGTTATCCGAGGTAAATCGATAAATCAACTCGGGTTCACCTTGAACGATAATTTCCATTATTAGAATTATTTTTTCCGATTTAAAATAGCTCCTTTTTATTTTAGGTACTGGATATGCAGTAATTCGAAGTTTCAAAATGCGCATTCCTTTGCAAGTGAGATGTCTTCGTGCATCTCGTGTCGAAAAGCCTAGTAAAGAACTGTGGTGTTAAAACCAATCTTCGGATTGTTGACTACTTCACCGGTAGTTTATAAGTTACACTTCCTACTGACAGACCTATTGCTTCAGAAGCGCAGTATACTTCAAGTAGTCATCATGCTTTAAAAAAATTGGAAGATCGTAGATGTTTGAGAATACCAGTCTGACAATTTACTATAATACACATACTATGCTCGTAATTTCGTAACACTTGTATGCATCACTTAAATTGTTAGACAAGGGAACAGATAAGAATATAGTACTGAAAATCCCTTCATTTTGAATGGGCATCGTGCTAGTATATAGTAGAAACTCGGAACATGGTATCGGGGTGCTATGTAATTGTTATCCCTCACTCTTGGAGTATGCATATTCGTGCAGTTTTGACAATACTGGAGTTTGGTTGTATGCAAGTATTATTTAAAAAATGCGCAGAGTCGTTTTATAGTGCTCGCATTTGGGAACAGATTTAAGTTATTAGGATAAGTATTACGTGATACATAATTGATATGTTTGAACTTGATGTTTAGGATACTTCGGTATTTTCTATCTAGATCAGGTGGGAAAAGGAGGGGTGGTAGCCAGTCCCTTCTTGTTAAGTTTTAGAGAGGAGATCCTATGCGGCTATGTTTCAATGTTCCAATCAGAAAATTTGTGCGGGGTCCCAAAAAACCGTCGCTCCTTTCTCCTTCATTACAAACCGTCACCCCATTCGCATGTCAGATCTACTAGCTTGGAATTAAAAATATTTTAAATGATAAGTTGGACGTTAACCTTCATAGCAGCGCGCTATTAGAGAATGGAACGGTAGAGAAAAGTTATGAAGGTGGTTAATGAACCCTCTGCCAGGCACTTAAATGTGATTTGCAGAGTATCGATGTAGATGTAGATGTACCTATACCCAGAGCGAATGTAGAACACTGAAAGTGTTACTTGTATTGAACCTTCTTCTTAAATAAACTGAACCATTTATTTGCATTACATATTCTTTTTTCCATAAAGTAGTTACCACACCACGGAAGAATGAATGCGGACAGCACATTTATCGCACATGGTTTGCTCTGTTGTCCCTGTTATTGCCATTTAACTGCCTGCCAATGCTTAAAATCACGTAATAGGCAAACTTTCATACAAAACTGTTTGGTGTGACCTTTCGGGATATCACGTATTACCATATTTTGTTTCTTATCGTAGAGTCATTGTTTACATTTTAGATAAAATATTGGTTAGCGCTGTATACCATCAGTTAAATCGCAGAATGAAATTTTCACTCTGTCGTGGACTGTACGGTGATATAAAACTTAATGGCAGACTAAAACTGAGTCCCACACCGGGATTCGTACTCAGAACCTCTGCCTTTTTCGGGCAAGATGCATTGTTCCTGGGTTCGAATCCCGATCTGGCTCAGTTTAATCTGCCAGTCAGAGCACAGTGAAATTTTCATCCTGGAAATATCTTTTAGCCTGTGGCTAAGCCATGTCTGCACAATTTCCTTTCTTCCAGGAGTGATGGTCATTTCTAATTTCGCAGTAGAACTTCTGGGGAGGTTTTGGCGGATCTAAAGCTGTGTTGATGGAGTGTGAAGCGTGCACAGGTAGATCAGCCGTTGGAGCTCTTGCTCGCGGAAGGCAGAGGTCGTGGGTTCGAATCCCGGTCTGGCATACCGTTTTAATCTGCCTGGGAGTTTCGTCAGTTAATTTTCTTGTGATAGTGCTTTATGCTGTATAAATTGAGGCAAAGCTTGTTTAAAAAAACGATAGTGAAAGTCGTTTGTAATGCTATTAAGAAAATACTAGCGAAGCAGTGGTGTAACGAGGACATGGCTTTGGGGGGGGGGGGGAGATAGATCTGCTTGACGAGCAAAATTTGTCAGTTTCCAGACAGACTACCATCTACCACTCCTGTTGAAGAAACTAATTCACTCCCATCCAATGAAAGCTTATGGTAAAACAACCCAAATTCCCAATCTTTACCTTTACCAGATTGCTGTTATACAATTTTTTTTTTTTTTTTTTTTCGGTGGGGGGGGGGTGGTTCTATCCCCCTCATCCTTCCCCATTGTTACGCCACTGTAGTGAAGTGTACTGTTATCGTAGGTTACAAGTTTAGTTATCATAAGTCGTAAAATGTTACCCCATCGTAACTTAGACACTGGATGGAAAGTTTCACCCCCAAACAGAAAGAGAACGAACAGTATACGGTCGTCTTTAAGCCCCTCCTCCATTGTATGTGTACAGGCTGTCAGGAATACACCTTTAGCGCATAAAAAAAATCCTGCTTTAGTCACTATTTTAACGTTGTTGAGTGGCACTTGATGTTTAAACGGTTCGTCGAGTGTGTCAGTTGCTTTTTCTCGATGGAGGTGGTTGCACACAGTTGTGGCTCAAGGGTACAGATCTACAGTGTCGCCGTAGGTATGAATCAATTTAATGAACATCAGCTGATGATAACGTGCCCCAGAAAGGCGCTGTAGCAGTTGCAAGTTTTAGTCGGCGCGCGCTGCAGCCTGGGGTGACGTAGTGGGGCTGTGGGCAGCGGCGGCCAGCGCCACTGGGCGTCACCGGCGCCCCGTCCCCCTTCCCCCTCTCCCGGCTTTCTCCCCGTGCCTGCTTTGCGGCGCTCCTCGGCGGCTCCCTCTGCCTCACCTCGGTATTGACGCCGCGGCTACGCTGGTCCATCGCGCTTTAGGGAGAGCGGAGCAGCGGCGCAGGAAGCGGGCAACAACCTCATCGATTGCGGCTCGCCGACAGCAGGCCGGCCAGTGTAGGCCGCGCCGCGCCACGCCGGCTCAACAAGTTACCGCCGACAGCGGCCGCCGCGCCAGCGCCGCGCTGCGCCCACCGCCCTGCCCCCTGCCCGTCTCACTGCGACGGCTAAAATATGGGACACCAAACACGGCAAATTACTAACTCTTCATTTTAACGTTGCCAATCACTTAATATTCTAACAAAAGTTTTAGTGCTCTTAACCCACTAAGCACGGGCAAAAATTGCCCCCTACATTTTTCTCTTATTAAAAAATCATAATAAAATTACTTCTTTGTTTAGGGGCCTTTTTCTATATACCTCTCAACTTACAAGGTACTAAACCGTAAATTTCTATGGTTACAATTTTAAAAACTGCAAATAAAATTTACATTTTTTGCACAAGGGCACATTTTGACCTGCGTTGGTACTCGATGTGACCATAATTCTTAGTGTCTTCCGTACAACCACCAAGCATGGAGGAAAAAAATGTTGATTTAAAATCATCACCACCTCTAATTTCAGTATATTCCGGCTAATAATAACAGCTGAAATTATTGTAAATAATAGTATATAAACAAAATTTCACAAGACTACGAAAGTAACTCTTTCGGTCCTATATCTGCAGGTAATCCAAGACGGTAATACTGCAATAAGGGTAACGCAATGTATATGTGTTTGGAAGATAGCAGCTGAAAGCAAAGAAAATGTGTTTTACAGGATTCACAGCTTATTGTAATACGATCGAAATTTGCCCTTGCTTGGTGCCCCGTGTAACCTAAAATAGCTTGGTGCTGCTAGGGTTAATAAATATTACTTTAGAGTTTAACTAATATATTCAGTTATCATTAACCCTTAAGAAAAGAAAGACCTGGCGCCCACTGTATTGGACCTAGACTTTTAATGCATTTTATAACACTACATGAGTTCGTCCAAGATTGAGACCCAGTGATTTGTTCACTGGACATTTGTCGCTTTGTTTCGTGCTTCCTGCAGAATTGTGTAGTACAATAAAAAAGTGACAATGGCGCATCGGTTGCGGAGTGCTTCAGACATATCAGTAGCTGCAATTACTTTATTTCTATATTTTGTTAAAAATCCATTTCAAGAATAAATAACCTGAAACTTTTCTTATTTCACATCCTTAACTGCGTTCCAGATTCGGTGTCAGATTTATTGGACAGTTTCACATTTTTTATATCAAATATGATGAATTTTAATTTTGCGCAAATATTCAATAATTAGGGTCCTACAACATGAAGTGCAAGCGTATTTTTCTTCTATTTTTAAAATCTGGACTAAAGGGGTTAAAGTTTATTTTTAGGGTGACACACTTCATCCATGTCTATAAAAACCGGTGTGGATGGATGGATGGATGGATGGATGGATGGATGTTTGTTCTCTATAGACTCCAAGACGCCTGGAACAATTTTGATGAAATCTCCAGGAAATCTTCATATTAGTTTATGTATTCTGTTTAGTTGTTGTATTAAAAGATATATTAGAATTGTTTTTCTAGTTCTTTATACAGCTGTTCATATATCAAATTAAATTAATTCTCGATCCCTGTGGTCCCTCCTCACTACGGAGTGGCCCCTGGTGGGGAAACATGTGGTAACCACTTTTTGTTTTTGGTTTTTATTTTTTGTTTTTGGTTTTTATTTTTTGTTTTAAGAGATGAGTAAACCGTTTTATAATTTGCGTTCAGAGCTGTTGGTCGCCGCAACGGAGTGGTCTTGAGCTCTAAGGCGTCTTACTGGGAGTGCGCTTCGCTCCCCGCCGAAGTTGTCCTCGTGTGTGTGTGTGTGTGTGTGTGTGTGTGTGTGTGTGTGTGTGTGTGTGACTAGTTTGTAAGTATAGGGAATGATTACCACTGCACTTTGGTCCCATAGGTTTCTGTATTAGTAGTATACAAACTTGCCTTTCATCTATTTTAGTGCTGTTACCTTCAGAATTTTAAACACTTTACTCCAGTCACCAATATCAAAACCTTCCTACAAATTTATAAATACTGTAAACATTTTTTACCTGTTTGCTAAGATAAATGAGTCAGTATTGTCTCTCGTGATCCAAATTTTTCCGAAACCCAAAACTGAATTTTTCCGAAGACAGCCTTCTACTAGTTTTTCCATTCTTCTGTAATTTTTGTCAGTGTTTTGCAATAGTAAATTAACTTAAATTGATAGCTCGACAATATTCATCCCTATCAGCACTTGCTTTCTTTGGATTAAGACATGTTCGTGATGTCCAGAGGTTCTTCACCTAATACACATCTTGCACACCATGTGTGAACAGTTCCGTAACTGCCTCTCTAAAGGACATCAGCAGTTTTGAGGGAATGTCAATGCCAGAAGCCTCCTTCTGGTTTAGATCTGTCAGTGCTCTGTCAAATTCTTCTTGCAGTACTGTACCTGCCTTCTCAATTTCATTTATTTCCTGTATCCTTTCTACGTTATTGCCTTAAAATTCATTTCACTTGGACAACCACCAGCTCGTGTATTCCTTAAATGTCTCCTCCCTTCTTTGCTTAAGCCTACCACTGGTTTGCCATCTGAGCGCTCGATTTTTATAAGGCTGCGTCAATTTTCTTGAATGGCCCCCCTCTACTGTTTCTGTAGTCCGTACTCGGTAGGCCTACCCATCTTTCCCCCTACATGCTTCTATAGACATAAAATGCATGTCCAGTCACTCCTGCTTAGCCATTTTGTAATTCATTTTTAAGCGTCTCTATTTTCTATAAACTGCTTAATTATATTAGTTTCTATTATCTTCTTTCATCAGTTAAATTCAGTAACTCCTGTCTCCAGTAGTATCTGTAAGGATTTGAACTAAGTCTAACCGTGACCGTTCTTTCATTCCTCCCCCGGTCCATAATCTCGTAAGATTTTCCCTTCCTTTCGTTTTATTACTAATAGGTTCTAGGTCCTAGGTCCCCACTATAGTAAACGTCCCATCTCCCTTAACTGCCTGATAATTTTTTTATCAAACATTCTTTCTGTATCTTCATCATTTGCGGAAGTAGTTGGCACATAAACAGTGTGTGACTTGTCTACGATAACGCGTTTATAGTATTTTACTCACATTGATGTTTTCATTATTAGGCTTATTGCTTACATTACGTCGCTTTGAGAGAGTAGTTGTAAAATTGTTTTAAATTTTCTGACCTGCTTACTTGCTTAAGGAATCTGTTTCACACTCAAATTCCCATTTGGATCTCCCAGCCTGGAGATCCGAATGGGGGAGACTATTTTTCCTGTGGAATACTTTCCATAAATGTCATTCTCATTTAACCGTACAGTGGGGCATCATGTTCTTCGGAAAAGGGACAGTAATTTCATCTTCATTGTAACAGTTTTCAATACCTCGACGACAACGCCGTGTTGCCTGATGTTTAAGGTCTTAGTCTTTGAACTCTCCATTGACATCCGTCCGTTGTTACATAGGGTATGGCTATTTGTATCGTTGAGGTACGGAAGCCACACCACCTCAGCAATTTCTATGGCTCATGGAGCAGGAGACACATGCATAATACAGATTTTTAAGTCATGCGTTGTGCTTCCTTAGGACAATGTGATTTGTGCTAGTTGCAGTTATGTAGATATTTGAGAAAAGTCCAATACCAAATACAATAATATCTCGTATGGCTCAGTGACCTGGTGCAAGTCTTTAGACTGGAAAATATTAGGGAACTTTTACTTTCATTTCCATGTAACAGGTAAAGCAGTTACCAATCCGAAGTATGAACAGCACAGTGTTTTACTTAAGTATGGCACTATTTGGAGGTGGTATGCTGTTGCCGTGCTCAGACCTTTGACCTGACTTACCCAGCCAGTTGTAGTTTAACGTGAAATCCGAATCACGGTGCAACTGGATAAAAGTAATCTAATGATATCGGTGTCACCGTAAGGATTCGGAGCGGTAGATGTGATTTTTGCGTAGGAAACTAGATTCGGCTTTATCCGCTTCCGCTTAGGGCGGCGGGTCGTACGTGGAGGAAGCATGCCCTCTTTCTCGTTCCGGGCGTCGCGTCAGCCCACACCATCTTCGGATTCCGCGTGCGGCGTGACAGGAGGAAATAAAAGCGGGCTTGCGAGTCGGGTGTTCTCCGACGGTTCCGCCCATCTCCTGTTCCTCAGCCTCCTTGTTTCCTTTCGTCGCGAAATATCTTTCCGCGGCCCTCCCTCTGTCCCTCTCCCCTTTTTCCCTCCCGTTCCCTCTCTGCCCCTGCTCTTCCTCTGCTCCTGTCGTCCATATTGACCCATTTTCCCTCCCCCCTGCTCAGTGGCTCACCCTCTCGCCCCTGCGCCTTTGCACGGTCTTGTTAGCCTCTGCACTGCGTCGCCCCGAGAGCCCACTAAGATAGGCAAAATGGCCGTACCGGCGGCCAAGTCGCCGCGTCATTGGTTGCTGCCACGTCTGGCTGCAGCCTGGCCCCGGTGTGTGGCATACCTTAGTTCATTTAAATTTGTTCCGCCATTAACAGAAGCTGACATTGCATCTTTTTTTTTCTAGGAATGTAAAGTACACACTTCACTAGATACAGCCTTGGACGAGGGCTACACCCTTATACTCCTATCTTTCTCCAACCTGTACGCGACAAATAAAACGCCCAAGCAGAATTCAGCACAATTTATTATTTTCTTATTCCATTTGTAACGTTAACTTCTATGGGGAAGATTAGTAGTTTTTAATGGTTACTATACAAAAGAACTTAGTGGTTGATACGTTGCCACAGGCTTTCAGTTACTATTATTTTTTTTCTCTTCTAGCAGCATCTAACGCTTCACAACCCTTACTGGAGTCTCCAGTTGAAGTTAGTTCATATCCTTTGCCAGAACTAATATTTTTTTTCTTTTGGTTATATCCGTAATTAGCCACAGGTAAATGCAAATGAACTGTCAACTTCTGATACTGTTCCAGTTCAGTCTTTAATTATCTTAGCCTTGATGAGATGTAAACGCGTACTCCGTTAACATCGTCAATAACTATTAACTTCCCTTTTTGTGTACGGATTACCTGCACTCCTGAAGTCACTTGTTTACTACCACGCTACGACAGCTATTAAACATTGTTTATAATCAGTATCTTCATAAGTGCGTCTGCTATGCATAAGTGAATGCGAAAGTTATAGTGTAGTATTCCTCCAATAAATAGCATTTCACCACACAGATACGCGGTTCTGAAGCGTGATCGATGAAAACGAAATTATATCCTCTAGCTCAATCGGTGTGTGGAAGTTCATCGATAAAGCCTGCTTCGAAATGTACAATGCGTGTAATATATATATATATATATATAATTTATCTTTCCTCCACTAGAGTTTAAGTTTTTGACATATTCTAGTTTTTCTCTACAAGCAATTTGTGAGAAATGCGACCCAGAATCGTTCAAAGTTTATTTTCGAGTTGCTGGTACGTCATATGCAAACTTTTTAGTTTTTTAAATTTTTTGAATATTTTCTGTAGACATTCTTCATTGATTTATTTCTTTTGAATGAATGTTAGACTTGCACATCGACAATGTGTCACTCTGGTAAAACAATGTGCTATCTAACAGATGTCCTCGAACCTCCGTGTGGTTCTTTCCTATTCATTAGTTGCGTAGTTTCCTTTGACTGCTTCAAGCAAATCAGAATTCATTTCTGAGTAACGACAGATCTGAACTAGTGCGCTGTCTTTACTGATAGCGATTTCTTATCTGGAGGGCTAAATGTGGAACAGCGACGAAAAATCAGCAAACATAAAGTTGAACGTTGAGGTTGGTTGACATTTCATTCTTTTGAAGTCCAATGTGTTAGATTTTTTGCGTTTTTGAGATATGTATCCTGTGCTTTTATCTTGTTTCTATTACGTCGCTTTCTTGTCTGGCGTGGGGGCGTACTGTACCGTCGCTATTTCCCCCTTTTTCTGTTACAATCGCGAATGTATCTATAACAACAGCTCATATACCTCGCTGTAAGCTAGAATCCTTCTAATTTTTGCCCTCCTGACGTCTCTCTAAATGTATGCAGGAGAAAAAAATATATTTGACTCAGGTGTAGAGAAAATGAAACTAAAATTTACCGTTTGTTATAATCTCGTGAGAATGTTGAAATCGATCGAAATATTTAGTAATGAAATAATGACATAAGTAGAGTTTTATAACGCTAGACAGACTTAAAGGTATAAAGTAATATCTCCTACCACCAAACAGTCTTGACAGTTTGCGCTTGCGAGTTTTTAATGGCTAGGGCAATACTTATGAAATTTAAAACGGCAAAATGGGACGAATGCAGTACATAATACACTGCCCAATCAGATGGTGATAACCTGTGAGAATCCTGACTTACCCACTTTTGGAGCGCGTACCGCTGCGTGCCGCTCAGGAAAAATGTCAGTGAGGTTGTGGAAGGTACAGACAAGAATGTGGAGCCTTGGCGACTCCAATGATTATTGGAATGTGTTTGCTTTCTGTGCGATAGTGCATACACGGTATTCACCTGAGGTGGTCACCTTTCACCACTCAGTGGACGTCCAGTTGCGATAATGTGCAAAATCTGGTCTTTACTGTGATGAACTGTAGTCAGTATGATGCATGAACCAGCAGCTTGCAGCATACGCAGGAACGCTCGTTAAGAAGACATTTAAATTAATTTATAGTTCAGTTGCTCAATATTTGCACTTCTCCGTTTCCGCATTACGACTGCATTCTGTGGCTCATCCGGCATGGGACATTAGAGGCAAACTATCGTAAGTGGAATTTCGCGCCGCGCGGGAGTAGCCGAACGGTCTGGAGCGCCATGTTGCGGATCGCGCGGCCTCCCGCGTCGGGGGGTTCGAATCCTCCCTCGGGCATGGATGTGTTGTCCTTAGCTTACAAACTACTTAACTAACTTAAACTAACCTACGGACTAACAACCACACAGTTGAGTCCGATAGATTTACAAACATCATTTGGAGAGCACAGGGAAACTGCTGCGGCTCGGATTTTGTTACCTCTAAATTAAGTCGGATACACAATTAACTTTATCTTCATGAATACTTTGCAAGTCACATTGAAGTGCATAGCAAAGGGTTCATCGAACCACTTTTATATTTCTCTACAGTTCCATTGTCTAATAGCTCACCGAGCGAGGTGGCACAGTGGTAACGCACTGGACTCGCATTCGGGAGAATGGTGGTTCAAATCCACCTCCGGCCATCCAGATTTAGGTTTTCCGTGATTTTCCTAAATCACTCCAGGCATATGCCGGGATGGTTCCTTTCATAGGGCACGGCCGATTTCCTTCCTCATCCTAACCCAAAAACTCCGATCGTTAGCTCCGTCTCTAATGGCCAAGCTGTCGGCGGGACGTTAAACCCTAAGCATCCATCCATCCATCCATCCATCCATCCATCTAATAGCTCGCGTGAAAAGGAACACCTAAATCTTTCTGTTTTCAATCTGATTTCTCTTATTACGATGATCGTGTGTAGGTGGATGCTGACAATATATGTTCACATTCGGAAGAGAAAGTTGGTGAAAGAAATTTCACAGATCTCGCCGCAGCAAATGTCTTTCTTTTAATTATTTCCAACTCAAAACATGCATCATTTCCGTGACACTTACTCCCCTGTATCGCGATAATACAAAACGAGCTGTCCTCTGAATTTTCTCTAAATTGTCCGTCTCTCCCACCTCCTGTGGATTCCACAAAGCGCAGCAGTACTTAACTGCAAAGTGTTGTGCCAATGAAACGTACTCTTTGGTTCGCCTTCCCTACAATATTTTCTGTGTGTTATGATGAACTTCACCTTTTTTACCCCTTCCACCAGCCTCTACATCTACTTTCATTTGTATGAATGTTTTATGGAATACTTGGGGAGGGAATCTAACTACAGTGTTTTATCTTACAAAAATATAAATGTGAAACCGTCTACAATAACACTTGACAAATACACACAGTATTTGACACCTAAGGTGTGGATGAAACAAGGCACATGAGATAAAAACCTAAAACTCGTCATTTCGCACACACGATAGTGCTTTGGTTATTACACGTTGGCGTAGAACAGAGCCTCCGGTCACCTTAATATGAATGGATTGTTTAGTGAGGATTTTAGAGAGTAGCTGTTACCTACTGCATGCATTCCACTTTGTTTTAAATCTACAGGTGTTGTCATAGCTATTAGATTCACATACATAAATTTTCAGGACTACCTCAATGCCATAACGAACTTGTGTGGGGCTAAAAGAAATCATTTAATGTTTTTAGACCTTTTAAAAATTTGCGTAATACAAAAGCGTATTTAAATTGACGTTTCCGTCGGTGCTTGACAAGTTGAGAAATATGTAAAAGGGAGAAAACTTAAAATCTTCTGCAAATACATTTATTTACTGTCACAAACCAGATTTCTGCCACCTGAAAATGGCCTAAGAAGCCGGAAACCGGATAGTGACAGAATACATATTATTTACATAATGTTTGGAACAGTTTTCCTTAATTAACGCGCGGTTGCTCGCCCGTCGGAGGTTCGAGTCCTCCCTTGGGAGTGTGTGTGTGTGTGTGTGTGTGTGTGTGTGTGTGTGTGTGTGTGTGTGTGTGGGAGTGTGTGTGTGGGAGTGTGTGTGTGGGAGTGTGTGTGTGGGAGTGTGTGTGTGGGAGTGTGTGTGTGGGAGTGTGTGTGTGGGAGTGTGTGTGTGGGAGTGTGTGTGTGTGTGTGTGTGTGTGTGTGTGTGTGTGTGTGTGTGTGTGTGTGTTTGTCCTTAGGGTAGTTAACCTTAGTTTAAGTAGTTCGTAAGCTACGGACTGATGACCACGCAATTTGGTCCGATAGTTACATTTTCCTTAATTAAAAGCTTATTTAATTATAATTCCAAATAATCTTTCTCTGTTGTTTTACTATGTAGTGTTTCGCCTGGGGAAACTGGAACCTTTACCCGTGCATTTTTTAATATGTCCATATATTTTGTGGAAAAGGCCGCCCCAGTAGCTCTGTAGAGCTTCATTTAGTCCACTGCTGGTTTCGGTTTTTTTGTTAAACAATTTACAAGTGGTTGTGAAAAGTAAAAAAGGACTAGTCTGATAGATTTCAAAGCTTGCTTGTCTGACGGGCAGTTGGCAAGTCTGAATGCTTTATTTACTTCCAATGAAGGTCATCCTTTATCGGTCATATCAGAGAGATCCTGGGGCACAGGTAATTTACCATCCGAAGAGAGTATTTAGCTCTTTAGCAATTTTTGTAAAGGCCACCGCGTCACACTTTATTAAATATGAGAAGAGTTCTGTTGAGAGTGCCACTGTCTTTGAGATACGAGCTGACGGAATGTCTGTCCCTTAGTGCAAATTATCACTTTAAGCCTCCTTCTAGCATCACTCGAAACCGTTGGTATTGGTGTACTACGAAGTCGGAATAAAAAAGGTTGGAATATTTTTCAAGAGTTTAGTACCTTTTGATTTACCAAGAAGACGTGGAGTTAGACCCTCTCAAAAAGTCTTTTGGAAAATATTAAATTTAACGAAGAGTACCTCAGGTATAATTTTAAAACTTTCTAGGTATACTGCTGATTCATTGATCGGTTTCCATAGATTCGTTAGGGAATTTTACCGAAAACTTGGTTACATTAGATTTCAGATCTTGAGTACTACTAAGTTTTCTTGCTTCCGAAAATCGCCTGAAAGGAAGCAGATTCCTCGGTGTACTAACCATTAGCTACTGGTTGGACGAAGTACGTGTCTAGCGCTCAGAAAATAAAATACAATAAAACTACCAAAAGTAACCTTATTGTGACAAGGACATATCTTACCATAAATTGTACACAGTATGTTGGCAGAGTTGACTGTTTAATTACACTGACATAATTATTATAAAAGAAATCTTAAGCCTAAGTTAATAACAGAGCAGTTCCGCTGGTCAATTTTAGTAATAAGAAATTATTCATTAAGTTTAATTTTTCGTAAAATAGCATGGGCCTTGCGTAACTTGGGAAGAAAATATGTATGGCAGACTTATTTGAAGTGTCAGTTATCCTTCCAACCACTTCACATAATGAATTTGACCTGCAGAGGTAGTCGTCTATGTAAACTTTTGATTGCACAGTGATATGTTTCTGTTTGAATTACCATATCTATTAGCGTCCTAATTTCCGTAGTTAGTGTGTCAGATTTTAAAAGTGATGAAATTATTTTTCTAGGGTTGTGTATTTGCTATAAAGAAGATAAACACGGAGAAAGCATATGCTTATAAAGGAATTACGCCAACTGGAATAGTAATAGAGATAGCTGCTGAATTTCTTACTTCCTATAATTTGAAGGCTGCCTACAACGAAAATACCCCAGCTAAACGATTGAAATGAATAAAAAAATTCGCAGATATACCAGTTCTAAGAATAGTGAGATATATTTTTAAAGGTTACACAACAGCAGCAGCAACAAAATTTGCGAATAATTAGTTGAGGAAACTATCAGAGAAGAGAAATCCGCGACCAGCAAGTTGACAACCATAAGTAACTCCAGTTACTTCGATGACCATTAAGGGATGAATTTCTGACATCATACAAACTTGCGTTTCGGTACGTATGACTCCATAAGTAATTAGTGTGCCACACAGATTCAAGAAAATGTTTAGCTTATTAGCAAATTGTCTCATATGACTTTCTTGAATCTGCTTGTGCTTGCATGGTGTTAGTTTTTCAGCGTCTTTTGCTGTTGTAGTCTTGCGATTCACACATAGAACGTTCAGAAGTGCAGGATTTTTGAAGAAAAGTCTTGACTGGTGATGGAGAAGTTTGTTTTTTAAATATATGTATTTGTTTCATGGTAACCATAGTGGTTATTATTTGGAAACAATGACAGTGAATTAAAAGCAATGAATTACAAACTTAATTATGTTTTCAATTTTGATTTGGTTTTAGCCATTCGAAATGTTCTTCCAAAATTTGGAGACAGTTAAAATGAGTATAAAATTAACACGAAGCATTTTGGTCTCGAAAATAAACATCAGACGTTATTTTCAGTTTGAATTGTGCTCGAATTATCAGATTATCAGAGAAATGTGTATCAGGCTTCAAAAGTAGTGAACTGCCAAATAAACCCTTGACGTCAGACATTTGATATAAATCATAGGGAATCTTACTTGATCTGCGAAACGACCAAGTTTTTCCCTCCCGAAATGACTTGTGCATCGTTCTGCTTACCATATGTAACAGAGTTCTGAGATGTTTAACACGCAGTGTATAAATAATTAGAACATTACACATTAATTATGTTTCAAATGGGCTATTGTTTGTGGCGGTTACTAGGACTTATAAAAACTAAAGAACCTAACACAAAACAAGGCATTTAACGTTATATTGAGGGAGTGTAGTATAACATCCCTTGGTTAGCTCATTAGTAGACCTGTTATTTTGCATCACGAAGATACCACATGAGTATCAGAGTTTAGAATTCTTTATATTTATGGTGTGAAGTTCAGAACTTAAATACAATCAGACAAATCCATTCGACGCATCTCTGAAATATTCTTGAGAAAGTTTTGCAAGTACACGTAAGTACCAATAATTATAATAGTTCCAGCATCTTCCGTACACCGAAAGATGCTGCAGTCTATTTTATTATTGGTACTTACATGCTCTTGCAAAATTAGTCTATTTTTCGAAAATTTTTGTGAGTTGCGTCGAATGGCTTTGGCTGATTGTTATTTGAGTTCTGCACTTCATGTACCAAAATATAAAAAAATTCTAAAATCAAATACCCATGTGGCCTCCTTGTCAGATGGAAAACGGCTGCGGAAGAATTATCCCATACACTTCAGAAAAAAATTGTAGTTTTTCTATGTAACAGCTGGTATCACTCTGCTCAGTTAAGATTGCTGTAAAAAACACGTTGATATAACAATCACGAATCCTGGACAGTGCAGCAAGTGATCTAAAAAAAATCTATGAACGTGATAGGCGAAGTGAAGATTTTCCTTCCACAGACAGTAGTCGGCCGTCTCGAAATGAATTAGTTTCCGTTCCACATGGAGACGGCGCTTGGCTCAACAAGTGGTACTTTGAGCGAAGTTGGAATTTGAAAAGTAAACAGTTTTTAAACGGCGGAGGGGACGCGGCAGGGCGGCATAGTCGATAGGCTGGGCTGTGGCAGCGTCGGCCAAGACTGTGCCCTGGCGGCTAACTGGGCGCCCGCGTGGCCCAGCGGCGCTGTCCGCTGTCCGTGCAATCGATCGCTGTGTGCGCCCACCCGAGCCTCTACGTGCTCCCGTTAAATACGCCTGCCTGTGGGGAGCGGACGCACTCTTGCTTGGTAAGTTGTCATTCTCACCGCCTATGCCGTCAGCATTGCTGTGCCTCTGCCTTCATTGCAGGTGTATGGTGCCAATGGAACACTGACAACGTATATCGATTGTTTTAGCTGACCCGATTATTGAGCTCATTAATGCGGTAGAGCCCAGCACAGAGTCACGCAGTAATTTTCTGTACAACGTAATACTCGGAAAGGACGAACAGTGAATAACGTACTACAGCGATGTGGTACTCGATCTGGTGTAGGTTTCATAACCAGATCAACACTGCCCTTTGGCCTTCAGAAGTTCATTGGCGTTAATTTTCGTGTCATCTTGAACATGACGATAGCAGCAGTGTCTCTTCCTATGACATGCGTTCTTCCACCATTAGACAGGTTTTCCATCTTGGATTGAACTGCAATTAAACTTCATTCGTACAAACTTACTGACTGGCTCTGGCAAACTGGCTGGCTGACTTAGTTACTGACAAACTGTGTGGACAGACTGGATATCTGGCTTGCTGACCAACTCTGTGATTGGCTTGGTGACAGGCCTTTGGTAGACTGGGTACCTAGCTTGCTGACAGGCCTTTGGTAGACTGGGTACCTAGCTTGCTGACAGGCCTTTGGTAGACTGGGTACCTAGCTTGCTGACAGGCCTTTGGTAGACTGGGTACCTAGCTTGCTGACAGGCCTTTGGTAGACTGGGTACCTAGCTTGCTGACAGGCCTTTGGTAGACTGGGTACCTAGCTTGCTGACAGGCCTTTGGTAGACTGGGTACCTAGCTTGCTGACAGGCCTTTGGTAGACTGGGTACCTAGCTTGCTGACAGGCCTTTGGTAGACTGGGTACCTAGCTTGCTGACAGGCCTTTGGTAGACTGGGTACCTAGCTTGCTGACAGGCCTTTGGTAGACTGGGTACCTAGCTTGCTGACAGGCCTTTGGTAGACTGGGTACCTAGCTTGCTGACAGGCCTTTGGTAGACTGGGTACCTAGCTTGCTGACAGGCCTTTGGTAGACTGGGTACCTAGCTTGCTGACAGGCCTTTGGTAGACTGGGTACCTAGCTTGCTGACAGGCCTTTGGTAGACTGGGTACCTAGCTTGCTGACAGGCCTTTGGTAGACTAGGTGGCTGGCTTGCCCAACCAACTGTGGTGGGCTGGGTGGTGGCGGGCTGGGTGACTGGTTGGGTGGTGGCGGGCTGGGTGACTGGTTGGGTGGTGGCGGGCTGGGTGACTGGTTGGGTGGTGGCGGGCTGGGTGACTGGTTGGGTGGTGGCGGGCTGGGTGACTGGTTGGGTGGTGGCGGGCTGGGTGACTGGTTGGGTGGTGGCGGGCTGGGTTACTGGTTGGGTGGTGGCGGGCTGGGAGGTGACCGGCTGTGGGGCGGACTGACTGGCCTGTGGCAGGAAAGCTGGATACGAATGCTGATCTAGCCCAAATTGTCTTGTCACTTCCGAATTCTGTTAGTCCTTTAGTGTGGCTGATCAATTCCTTTCCCTCTTCTTCCTTTTCATCAATAAATGCATTTGCATGGTGGCTCTGAATTGTGTGTGGTGTCTGGTCCGTCAGATATATGGGTAACATCACTCGATCTATATATGCTCTTCTTGTATCTGTAATTGCTCCTTCCACTTACCATTTCCCAATATTATCCGCAACCATCATCTTGAGGAGAATTGTAATGGTCTCAATGACTAATATTGAAACAAAAGCAACAACAAAAAAAGTAAAGTTCAGTTTAGAAGTTCTTGAGCTCTCCTGATTGACCTGTTCTTCTGTTACTACTTCTGTAGTGACAACGCAATTTTCCTGCCGCCTCCTATTTTGGTGGGACTGCTTCTTGTGATATGTCACGTTTGCATTACTTAGGGAGATCTGGATACCTTCAGTATATCGTCTATAATAAACAGTATACCATAACTGAAGGGATAAATGATTGTACATGTTAAAATAATTGTTTGTTGCCGGCTGCGGTGGCTGAGCGGTCTGCGGCGTGCTAGTCACGGTCTGCACAGCCGCTGCTATCGGAGGTTCGAATCCCCTCTCGAGCATGGATGTTTGTGCCGTCTTTAGTATAAGCTAGTTCATAAGTAGTTTGTGAGATTACGGACTGATGACCCCATAGTTGAGTCCCATAAGCTATACAAACATTTGAACATTTTGAATTGTGTTTTGAGCGAGCCATTCCCGAAATAAGTCTGATATTAGTTCAGATTTATTCTTACGGGTACAAACTATGTGCTGAAAATGTAGCTTTTGCGACGAGGGAAATCCGTTCGTATTTCAGTGTCTTTGTCAGCTTCAAATTGACTATACATTTTGTCATACGTGGTCCATAGCTTAATTCCTTTAGATTTGAATGGGCATACTTATATATATATATATATAAATTGAGGTGTTTGTGCCTATATTTCACTCTGCAGTCTAATAGTATTTGGATGTGGTAGTAGGTACGTCTCCCACTGTGCACAATGATGGTAGAGGATTGATAACGATAAGGGGGTCGAAGATAAGGAAGTTGAAAGTTACAGACTTATATCAAATTCTACGTGTGGGTGTCAATATTTTGCTATTCAGCAAAAACTACACAATGGAGATGAACGATCTCTCTGTGGTGTTGTAGTACAGTCTACTGTTGTACACCATAGCAGTTTCTTGTCGACTTTTGACACTATAATAGCAAAGAGTTCATATACAGCGAAACGTGATGTACATTCTTCAGTTGTTTTTCTGCAACAAGCGTACGAATAAAGAAAAATAAGTGAATATTGAAGTTTGAAAAGTAAAACTACCAAGAAAGATACCAAAGCGTAAGAAAGAAATTTCGCGTTCTCCATCCTTTTCTAAAAGACAGAAAATAGCACTAAGTGAATATACAGACGATAGAAACGTGAAATTTTTAGGCGTTGTTTATATTACATTTATATTACACTGTAAGCATAAGAGATTTTTCGATATACCATCCCTAAGGGGATGAAATAGGGGATGAACGATTTTTTAAAAAATACGTTGCTATTAAGGCAATTTTGAAGCAAGAAATACAAAACTTCGGATTTAGATTTTGGATTGGAATTTTAAAAACACTTCCATTTTGGAACCATGGTTAGAATTAAAAAAAAAAGTTTCTGCATGTTTTGAATTCTGCCATCAGTGGTGCAGTAGGGGTGGCAAGTTATATCAAAATACTTGATTAGGAAAACATTTTTAAAGCTACGCGTGCGAAGCAGCGGGACTTAAGCTGTGTGTGTTGCCGTTAGTGTAAGTTCGTTTAAGTAGTAAGTCTAGGGACTGGTGTTCAAATGTTTTTAATTCTATGGGATCAGACTACTTTGGCCATAAGTCCCTAGATTTACTAGCTACTTAAACTAAGTTAAACTAACCTAAAGACATCGCACACATCTGTGCCCAAGGAGGATTCTAACCTCCGATGCGAGAGGCCACTCGATCCCTAACGTGACGCTCCAGACTGCTCGGCTTCTCCCGTGCGGCAGCGACTGATGTTCATAACAGTTTGGTCCAATAGGTTTACAAGCATTTAAATGTTTAGTTATGTTAACTTCCCATTCTTTGATATGGGTATGTTGACAATAAAACATTATGTCTATGGTAAAATATGTTGCACCCATATTGCCTGCAGTTGAGCCTAGAGCGTATTGCACTCCGGCAAGAAAAGACAAATATAAAAACTTCAATATTTAGTTTATATATAATATGCTTGTAAAGTCCCAACGTGCACGAAACAGAAAGGGGAAAATGGTTCGCCTGAGGGCAGTAGTGTGTATTTTCTCAAGTACTACAGCTTCATGTTGTCACTGTTCTTGCCAGCGTGCGATATTGTTATAACGGTTGTCTCCCTAATGGACCTTATTATCATGTATGTTTATTTTCTCTGTAAATATTCCTTCAGTGTATAAATGAAGTGATTGACCAGTATTACACTAGATGTGTGGTTTCTCTGGCAATGATGCTAGCACATGTACATTACTACTATGAAATTGACTATATGCCTGTCAGCGGGTTCATAAAACATTTTCAGGCAGTTTCTGTACCGTTCCACTTTCTAATAGCACGCGGCAAAAACGAGCACCTTAGCATTTGATCTGATTTTTCTTATTTTATTATGCTCATCATTTCTCCTAATTGATCCAGCTACATAATTTTGATGTTGGCATCGCCTTGGTGATAGTTTAAGCACTGTTTCCGGTCTAATAAATGACTTGTCGCGCCTGTCAGGGGCAGACCATCAACTTGTTAATTGTCGTTAATTCCTGAGTGACAAGGGGCCCAGCTCGTTTACCCTGCAGGTCGTCCCTAGTCTCAGCATTTGAAGCTGACAACAAAACGATTTTTCAGCTCCCAACTTCCATTCTATGTAAAAACTACAAAGATACTATAGGAGGAGTTGGGGCTCGTGAGAAGCCATATCAGTCGTTTTTTCTTCTCTTTGTTCGGAGAAGTAACAAGAACTGAAATAGATGTACTAGTGGTAGGAGTCACATTCCGCCATTCACCATTTGATGGATAGCGGTGTTTGTAGATGTAGTTTTACATTATCTGTCTGTAGGGGGTTAATAAATATGTCTGCGCTGCTTGGCCGTCTGAATAGACAGATATGCTACAATCCTTGTAATACGTGCGCAAGTTTCTCTTTGCGCCCACTGTCATGCAATGCGGTAGCCAGCTTCCCTAGAGATTTTTTACTCGTGTCTTCAGCTGTATCCAGTACATCCCGACTCCAGCATCTGCGTCGGTTCCCGATCTACCAATAAACCAGATTACCTCTCCTGAACGATTCGTTGTTCCACTGGTTTCTTTTCCCAGCTGTTACTTTGAAAGTATTATCGAAGCATTTGAAACTAAATCTATGGTCACCTGTCATTTCCCCGGCCTTTCATTCCTATATTCAGCATACTTTAATATTATATATTAAATCTTAAACATTGCTGGACACAGTAACTGTAGAACAAATTTTCGCGAGGAAAGTAAACAGCCAATCAGTTGTGCTGCTTCGCGCGGTATCTTGCACCGCAATTATCACCGCTAAGATTGAAGCAAGTGTGACTTTACGCTGTAAGGACCTACGGTTCTTATTTAGAAATTTAGCTCTACGTTATCTTAGAGTCGAACTGTACATATCTGCTTCAATGCCCCAGCAAATAACTTATTGGCAGATTGTAGTTAAACACTCAATGCATAGGCTGCATTTTGCAAAACGAATAAGAAATATCACATAAAATAACTCGTTCATTACTAAAAAGGGTTTTATTCTATTTTTCAAATGATGTATGCACAGCAGAGATGTAGTTGAATAAGGTTTATTCAATCAAATTGGTTCCTTGTTTAAGTGAATTATTGATCATAAATTGAATAAAATGGTTAAACATTTGCATTTCCTGCGATAAGAAATGGGTAGCACTTCTCCCCAAATAAGTAATAATAACTTTAAGAAACTCTATTTCGCGAGCACTGAACATGAAACCATCAGCTGTTCGATATAGTTTTAACACCGGAAACATTTCTGCAATCGTGCGATCTTGTGTAAAAAACATTAACACACACCAGCTGCACCGACATAGACTTGTTCTCGCCAAATTCGAAGTCCCGAGAAGCGGCTGTTAGCTGTGCAAATCTTACCACTTCCTGATCGAATCACTCCTGTCATCCAGGAGGGACCTCCTTCTGATAAACTAAACCTGGAGTTCCAATTTCCGCGCACCCCTTCGCTCACCTTCTCCCCTCTCAAACGCACATTCTCGCCTGTTCTGTCCCTTAGCCGCTTCCTCATTGGCCGATCGCCATCACTTCCAAAATCGCATACATCTTAACTTTAGATATTTCTTAAAGTAAAACCTGACCACCTGAAACCATTTCTTTACTAATATAACTTTACTTAAATACAATAGGAGTCTGTTAATTAGTATTACATAAAGTCTGAAATAGACAAACCAGATTTCATGAGCTTGACCGCTCATGCCACCCAGTATTTACGTAAATTACTGGCAAATTGTAAAATAAATAAACACATTTTCAGTGTTACTGTGTATAATATGATGATCTGTTTATATTTCCATTATAAATTTATATCAGTTGAAGTCAGTTTATATATAAAGTGTGAAGCTTTAAAGATTATGTTTAAAGACAATATCTAAACCAAAGTTTGTTGGAATTGCAAGGCGCGTTCAAACAGTTGATTTGTTAATCTTTAATTTTCTATATTTTGATACAGTGGTAATAAACAATTGTATTATTTGAAATATTGAGATTATTTTTACAATCATGAGATACGCGTGATTATTTCGACATAGTAGATACTTTAAATGTTGACGGGAAAATAAAAGATTTTATTTTGAATTACTGGAGTGTGGAATTCACATATGTCCTTCAGACACTCACACCCTTACGAAACGCTCAGCTAACAGCCTTCATTATGTTTGAGTACAACGCATGGACCTTTCCCAGATTTCTGCCGATTTGGACAAACCCCGACCGGCTATTCGGTTTAATCCGCTACTACCTGTGTTGTCTGGCAGCTGCTAAAGTCGCTTGCCGTGGTCCACTGCCAGTCCTTTATCTTTCCAAACAATACCATTACTTGTACTATTTGGTTAATTCTACAGACATGTCATGCGTAGTCAGTTTCGAATAGTAAAAAGGTATGTTTAGGTACTTGTTAAAACGTCTTCAGGACAAGACATTCACTACATGGTGTAAGGAAGCAAAAGTAAGCGTGCAGTTGTAATGACATTGGTCAAATGATGAAATTACAACCTTCAGGAAACAACTGGAAATTTACCGAAGGGCATAATTTCATCTTTAGACAAGTCATAATAGCGACACTTTTGTTTTTGATACCTGAAATTCAGTAACGAGTGTATTATTCTTCTGATGAACTTGTATTTACAAGTATCGAAACCTAGTACAATGGATTCTTAATAATTTTTACTATTCGCAACTGATTTTTTTCATATTCTTCACGAGAAAGCTTCCTATATTGGTGTGAGATTCTGAATATCCTGAAGGCCCGTAGATATTTCCAGTTTTAACCTCTTTGCTCCTGCTGCTGCCTTCGTGTAATGGGGTCATATCGAGCATGGTCTTCATTCTAGCAGTGAGGTTGCTGCTAATACCACCTGTTACAGCTAAGCAGGCCATTCTCTGTGGACCTTATCAAGCTCCTTAGTAGCTACCTTGTGTGTCCATTTGGTTCGCGCATGCTGTAGCCCCGCCATAAATCATAATTGGTTTCAGGATCTGATAACTGGTTTTCTTTTGCTTCGTAAATCTAGTGCATACTCCTGGGTTTCATTCCGCAGCTTTTACCACAGGTCCTTCATCTACATAAATATTCTGCAAGCAACATTGAAGTCCATGACAGTGGGTTAGTTCATCGAACCACTATTGTGACATTTCTCTACATTTCCATTCTCTAATGACTCGCGGGAAAAAGGAACAGCTAAATCTATTTTCGATCTGATTTCTCTTATTTTACTATGACACTCGTGTCTTTTTATTATATGGGTGCTAAGAAGATACTTTCACATTCGGAAGAGAAAGTTGGGTAAAAGAAATTTCGCGAATAGATCTCGCCTTAACGAATAACGTCGTTCTTTTAATGATTTCCATCCCGAATTGTGCATCATTTCCGTGATACTCTCCCTTCTCTGGACGTTTTATAAATCGTCTGTAAGTCCCACATCGTGGGGTTCGCACAATGCGCAGCAATATTCCGAAGTAGGACGAACAAGTGTTGTTTAGGCGGTTTCTTTAGTAGAAATGTTGCTCTTCTAAGTTTTCTGACAATGAAACGTAGTCTTTGGTTCGCCTTCCCTACAATATTTTCTATGTGTTTTTTCCAATTTACGTTGTTAGTAATTGTTACTCTCCTAGGTATGTAATTGAATTTATAACCCGTACTTTTGAATGATTTATCATGTAAACGAAGTTTACCGGATTTCTTCTAGTGGTCCTTTGGTTGACTTCACACTCACAATTATTAAGGGTAAATTACCAGTTTGGTGCCATGCAGGTATCTTACCTAAATCATTTTGCAGTTGCTTTTGATCTTCTGGTGACTTTACTAGCCGATAAGTGAGAGCATGATCCGCGAACAACCTAAGAGAGCTACTCAGATTGTTTCCTTAATCATTTGTATAAATAATTGACAGTAGGGGCTCTATAACACTTCCTTTGGGATCGCCAGATGTCACTTCAGTTCTATCGATGACTTTCCATCAATTACAATGTACTTTGTCCTTTCTGACAGGAAATCACGAATCCAATCGCAGAACTGTGGCGATATTCCATAAACACTCAATTTGATTTGCAGACGCTTGTGAGGCGCAGTGTCGAAAGCTTTCCGGAAATCTAGAAACACGGAATCTATTTGACATCCCTTGTAGATAACACTCACCACACATCATGTGTGTTTCAGAAGAACGATACTTCTGAATCCGTGTAGACTATGGGCTAATCGGTAGTTTCCTTAGAGGTAGTTAATAATATTTGAGGAAAGTATATGTTCTAAAATCCTGCATCAAACAGACGTCAATGATATAGGCCTGTATTTTGTGCGTCACTCCTATTGCCGTGCTTGGATATTGGAGTGACCTGTGGAACTTTCCAATTTTTGGATACGGATCTTTCACTGAGCGTACGGTTGTATATGAAAACAAGGTATGCGGCTATTGAAACAGCATACTCTGAAAGGAACCTAATTGGTATACACTCGGGACTGGGAGACGTAATTTTGTCAAGCGATTGAAGTTGATTTAATACTCAGAGTATCTACTTTTGAATTACGCATGCTGGCAGATGTTATTGAGAAGAATTCTGGAGCATTTGCTTCGTCTCTTGTAGCGAAGGAATTTCGGAAAGGCGTGTTTAGCAATTCTTCTTTAGCACAACTTTCATCAGTAACACGACCGTTGCTGTGGCATAGTGAATTTCTACGGGTTTTCTACAAAGTTACCTGACAGGTATTCGTCGTGGAAAATAATATAAGCTTCTCGCGTTGAAGTTAGAGCTGAATTTCGAGTTTCCGTCTTGAGATTTTTGGTCCGTTTAAGTTTAGCATGGTTTTTGCAAGAGTGATCTAATCTGTTTTGTGTTCCACGACGAGTCAGCCACCTCGTTCGTTTGTTTGGTATAAATCTGTCAACGGTTGTCGGTATTATTTCTTTGAATGTATGCCATTGTTGCTAAGAGATCAAGTGTATTTTCACAACCATTCTCTATTCTAGTGTGTTCATGAACTAATTGCTCGAGATAATTTTCGGAGAATGCGTTCAGTACGAATAAAATGAGGTGTTAGAGATGGGCTGTAGTACGATGCGCTAATATTGCCATTACGCCTAGAGGACGTCTACTTTGGTTTCGGGCACGCGTAGCGGGTCGTCAGTGGTGTATAAAGGGGGGTGCCGTTTCTGTCCAACTCTGTTTCCGTCGAGTCAGTGCATAACTGCACACGGCGTACTCACCTGAAGATAGCAGCCAATTGATCTGCTAAAATTATTTAAAGATGACGTTATCCGGCTCCAGCCCCGAGAAGATCATCATCTCGTTCCATTTATGCTTATAAAGCCGTAGTTCACTTTTCTTTTCGATTTATTCTTTGAGTACTTCCGCCGCAGACCTGGATTTAATCTTTAAACGGTTAAACTTTTTAGTAACTGTTTCCGCTTTTTAGACTATTTGTCGTGAAATACAAATCCGAAAACACCTTTTTGGTTCAAAGTATTTTGTTTTTCATGGTCTCACAAAGCCCATCGATTGTTTTTGTTCCGTCCCGTCCCAAGTTCTCCAATATACCTCTACGAGACATTGTGGTTTATTCGGTTGACACCACGGAAAGGCTGATAACTCAGGAGGGTCGTCCAGTATCCCTGATGCGTTAATGACAAATCTCCCCATGCGTCGCGCACTAAGCGACACGGATCGCTTCACACCTTAGGTTCAGTATCTGGAGACTGGGGGAAAGGTGTGATTATGGATAGAAGAGAGTCGATCATTGTGGAAGACTCCATGGGTTCATTCGCTAGTACCTGCCTGGCACGGGAGATGGCTTTAGCTGCACTACTAGCGCAGTATCGCCTCAGCTTCCCGTGAAGACGCAAGGCTCATTGCCCGCACGGTGAGTCAGTCGCTGAGTAATTCTAGGCGGTGCCCCGCACACAGCCCCAAACGGATTACTTCCATTTGCCCCTGAGTAGTCACTGTAATTGGAATTTGACAATACAGGAAAATAGCACGCCTCGTCAGTTACGGCCACAAACATGAACATGTAGCTGCAGAAATGTAACTTGTCCAGAATTCCATTTACAGTGTGTTCATCGAAAGATGTATATAAAAAAGGTAGAGCAGTCAACAATCGAAAAATTGGTCTAAACACCACAGTGGTTTACTAGGCATGGTCCTGTTCGGAGGTGGTATGCCGTTGCCTTCCTCAGACCGTGGAACTGGATTAACCAGCCAGTTATAAGAGGACATAGTTTAACGTTGATTCCGATTCATGGAACAATGTGTTACTAGTAATTTTGTCTGAATAACGCTTAGGAAGTCCACGCAGAGCTGCTCAATAAATACCGATACAAATTATTAACCTCGTCACAGCTCCGCACAGACAGGTTATTCGTATGTGTAGAAATACGTAGTTGTACGTGTTCTACCTACAAGGTGTATAACAATCATTGCTGGCTATTATGAATTACGCTTAGTGATGAATCAGGCGATAAAAATGTTTCACCGTATTGTTTGTGTCATAGAAGAAGAAATGGAGAACAATGAAGATTTTGGGTTCGTTCATATATTGAAAGAAATTCCAACCCATAATTATTGGTTGCTGCAAAATTTCGTAGCTCCACATATATTTATCGTATTCAGTTATTTTCAATTAGTGGAACTGATTTATTGTACACTGCTTGGACAAAATACGTACATGAGGGAAGTTATGGATCCAAAGGAACGGATACTATTTACTCGATTGTAATAAATTTTTATTTAAATAACGCCTGAAAATAAATAGCTTAATTTTTTAGAGAGATTGCTTGTAATTAGTTCATTGTTTGTTTGGACTATCTGCTATTACCGTTGTGAGCCCTGCGATCTTGTATTTGGTCAGTTAGTACATCTGCAATCTGAAAACAGGCAAATGATGACACCTCACCAGCCAGTGCTTCAGGTTTTATAGACTGTTATATTGCGCAACAAGCACCCTTACACTGGCAATGGAAATGGATAATTTGTGGGCTACTAAAACTTTTGTATTCATGTTACAATACAATATTACATACCTGCAAAATTAGCTTATTTTCGCCACGTCACTCCATTAATTTTCGTCCTTTCTAGAATAACCCGAAAATTTATAATTGCTCGACACTAGATGTATCGTCATTAACCAATGTCATGTTCACCGCCTGATTGTTCTTTTCTTATTAGTGAACGACTACTGTTGGATGTAGAAACTGGGTGAAGTCACTTCCAACTCGACGCGTCGAGTAACTGGCCGATGATTGCCAAGTAGCGCCGTATGCGGCGTCCTACATGGGTTGCAAGCAACAGCGGGCTCGTTAGTGAGTGCTTCATGTCAGCAGCCAGTTATTGTTGACTAGCTCTGTGTGTTATAGCACCTTAGAGTGAAGAGTCAGTAATGATTCACAAACTGGAGTTATTTGTCTGTGGAAGCGTAGTACAGATGACGAGAAGAGAATTGAAACGTGTTTGCGGTAAGGATATTTAGGCGTGCCTGTCGGGTGAGTAACCTCCCCCGGTGCACTCAATATTGATCTGCCCCCGCGGGAGCAGCGGCAGCCGCAGCCGAGATGCGACAATTACAGCGCGCCAGACGACGCGCAGACCGGCCCATCCTCTTTAAGCGCGCCTTCCGCGTTCTGCCCGCCCGCCACAGCCAGCTGCTGCCGCCGCCACCGCAGCGCCGCGCCGCCGCCTTGCAACATTCTCTCTGTCGTGTTTCCACCCATGCCTGTTCACGATATAAACTATTGGCTGCCTTTTTAAATACATATTAAATTTATTACACAAGATGACTTAAGTTACTGTATCGCATTGGAACATCAGTCGTCAGACTTTTTAAGGTGCGTCCACACTAGTCCTCGACAGACACGGGCTCATACTCGTCTGTCAGGAGACTTGTCAAACTTGTCTGACTTGGGCTCGTGCCGTACCGACAACAGCCGGATCCAGACAAGCCATATGCTCGGGCGGCTCGCAAGCCTGTTTCGCGGCGAGCCCTCGGAGCCTGCCTTCGTCCATATTACTCGTAAGGCTCTCAAGTCTCTCAAGTCTCACAAGTACACGAGCCAAAGGAGTAGTGTGGACGCACCTTTAGATGAACGCTATACCCTTCGCCAATTAGACTTTTTCATGAGCATTCCCATGACATCTAACACTGAATTAGCAAACTTAACACGTCACGCAGAACGACGTAGATACATTAGCAGTTACTTCCACCTGCAACTTGTCCTAAACCCACGAACCATATTGGAGGATTTTGGAATAAGCATTATTTGTTGATAAGGAGTTAGAGAACAGTAAATTATTTGAAAGCAAATTGCGCCTCTTGGGATACTCTAAGCGCTGCCTTTTACCTTCTGTGTATCATATACTACTAACTGAACTCGCAGCATTACTCAGGTATTCATTTGGTCCAGCCTTCATTTAGTCTTTGTCGTCGTAGCCTATACATGTCCTCGTAGCCCATATGCATGCATGTCACCGTATCTGCTCTCCATACAATATTCCCACCACCACTGCCAAGTTTCATGGTGATTGGCCAAACAGTGTAGAACGTACCCTCCTTCATGCAATGTGACCTGTAGTTGAAGTATAAACCTTTCTACATCAAAAATACGTACTTCCAAATATGTCGTTCCTGTTTCGGTTATGATAGTGCATTTCAAATACACTCCCAGCCATTAAAATTGCTACACTACGAAGATGTCGTGCTACAGACGCGAAATTTACCGACAGGAAGAAGATGCTGTGATATGCAAATGATGAGCTTTTCAGAGCATTCACTCAAGATTGGCGCCGGTGGCGACACCTACAACGAGCTGACACGAGAAAAGTTTCCAACCGATTTCTCATACACAAACAGCAGTTTACCGGCGTTGCCTGATGAAATGTTGTTGTGATGCCTCGTGTAAGGAGGAGAAATGCGTACCATCACGTCTCTGACTTTGATAAAGGTCGGATTGTAGCCTATCGCGACTGCGGTTTATCATATCGCGACATTGCTGCTCGCGTTATTCGCGATCCAATGACTGTTAGCAGAATATGAAATCGGTGGGTTCAAGAGGGCAATACGGAACGCAGTGCTGGATCCTAAAGGCCTCTATCACCAGCAGTCGAGATGACAGGCGTGTTATCCGCATGGCTGTAACGTGGCTCTACTCTTCATTCCATCCCTGCGAAACCCTACATTTCAGCAGGATAATGCACGACCGCATGTTGCAGGTCCTGTACGGGCGTTTCTGGATACTGAAAATGTTAGACTACTGCCCTGGCCAGCACATTCTCTAGATCTCTCACCTATTGAAAACGTCTGGTCAATGGTGGCCGAGCAACTGACTGGTCACAATACGCCAGTCACTAATTTTGATGAACTGTGGTGTCGTGTTGAAACTGCATGAAAATCTGTACTTGTACAGGCCGTCAAAGCTCCGTTTGACTCAATGCCCGGGCGTATCAAGACCATTATTTCGGCCAGAGGAGGTTGTTCTGGGTACTGACTTCTCAGCATCTATGCACCCAAATTGCGAGAAAATGTGTAATCACATGTCAGTTCTAGTATATTTGTCCAATGAATACCCGTTTATCATCTGCATTTCTTCTTGGTGTAGCAATTTTAATGGCCAGTAGTGTAAGATTTTTGCCATTGATCAGAATTTTCTTTAAATGATCATAACTAATAAAAAACAGCCATATCCATCGTTGTATTGGAAAAGTATAATCTTAAATTCATACAAAAATGACATAGAAAACACTTCTCCTGAATCTACCGGGCAACTCTTCAAATTTTCCTTTTCCTAAAAATCTTCCTCGGACTATTACGAATACACTTGAAAATAATAACCAGATCGTTCCACCTGTTCTCAATTGATGTGGACACCAACGAACAGCACTTCAGTTTTATTCACATATTTAATAAAACTGTGCAATTGTTGACTGTCTTTAATCGGTTTGAACACACGTATCGACGAGAATCCAAAGAGTTTTCACATATTAATTAATCGTTGTTAGGAGCAACATAAAGCCATTGTTTGATCAAAATAAAATGTATAGAAACCTTGTCTATTAATCATTTTTTTGCAAAACTAAGAGCAAATAATATGCACTTCCTTGTACTGGAACGTGACAACCTTGTCACCTAACTTTCCCACTACCGTCGGCGGGATACAAAGTTAAACGGACAAAGTTTATGGTGGACATAATCCCGCCATACTGTTAGCTGGGATCGATACCCCCGGAAAATATTTGCTTCAGTCTATAGTCTCATATTTGTTTTGTTTTAGTCTATTGGCTACCGGTTTCGGAGTGCAATACCTTCCTCCGACCATCTTCAAACATGAAATCGTCACGTTAGATCTTTTTTTAGTACATGAGTCAAGTGGTCACGTGAGTATACCCACTCCTTGTCAATAGGTAGTTTGTAAGTTCAGGAACTGATGACCCCGCAGTTAAGTCCCTTAAGCTTAAAATACATTTGACAATAGCACCCCCATGACAGTAATTGCTTTTGGAAACAAAGTTTCCTTTTGAAAAGACTTGTACGTAGTACCATATTTTCATCTTCTAACGAAGCCATGATCATACGGAGTATATTTGCAGATACGGGACTAGTAAGATGAGTATTTAATAAAACTGACTGCTTTACTGGATTATGAATGTCCAATAGAACGAAAGAATGAATGTTCGCGAAGGATACGCAGTAAGACATTTAATACAAAGAACCAATTTATTATATACCATTAGCGCCACCGGGTTGATCAGTATTAGACAAGGCGAATTAGATTTGTTGGAATAGTTCTGAGAGTGAGCCGTGAATCTGTTAACGTAACTTATTCGGAAGGCTGTGGCGACTTTCACCGGAGTAATGCTGCTTCACTTGAAGATTTCTTGAATAGTCTTGACAGGAAACGCACTGGTATAGCCCACACTAAAATGACACTTTGGGGACATGAAACCCTAATCATGAATTTAAGAGAAACAGTATTAGACAATTCCGATGCCACCACCGTACAGCTAAGTAAGGATACGATCGGAGAAACGGTAGTAAGCATCCCGTTATAGATGGATCCCATGTCGTCTTTTATTCGTATGTAAACGTGTATGTAGTCATTTTTCTATCATTTATATGTTGATAGTCGTACGAAGTAAGAAATAGTGTGTAAATACACAGATGTGTGTGATGTTTCCTCCTCGCCCGTTAATTTTAGATAGCCACTCTGCCCTCGGATGCCCCACAAACTGCAAACAGATACGTCGATTGCCTTTGCTGGCAGGCAGCATTATTAATCAATCTACCCATCTGGTTCTGGTTCAGTCGCTAGACTCTGTTCGAATATTCAAATGTTTGTAAAGCTATGGGACCAAACTACAGTGGTCATAAGTTTCTAGACTTACGATCTACTTAACTAACTTATGCTAAGGACAACACACTCACCCGTGCCCTAGGGACGACTCGAACCTCCGGCCGGGAACCGACGTGAAGGCGCCTTACAGCGCACGACCACTTCCGCACGGCTAAGACTCTTTCTCAACGCGCATGTTACCTACGCGTGAATTACAGTTGAAGTAATTAACACTGTTCTTATAGTATACACTGAGTCGGTATCGAGAAAGTGTTCGCAGCTGAAGATATAATCAGACTGGTTGGTTGGTAGGTAGGTAGGTAGGTTGGTAGGTAGGTTGGTAGGTAGGTAGGTAGGTAGGTACGTACGTACGTACGTACGTACGTACGTACGTACATTCGCTCTTTCAATTGGTGTGGACACGACAACCGAAAACTATAGTCCATGCATTTGACGTGGTAATTAGTTAATTGCAGTATCTCCTTTTTCTGGATTTGTAAGGGGAAATAAATCAACTAAATAACCCACTAGCTGCATCCCCACAGATTTTTTTGACTGAATTCGAAGAAACGTCTTGAAGGACAAGTTTGTGATATTATAGTGAATGGGATAACTGGTATCTTCGCAAATTTTCGATGCTATAAAAATATCTCACTATATCTGGTCAAAACGTCATCAGTAGCTTCACACCGTTTTGTGTTTTATTTGCATGTGACTGTTTGCGCTAGCTCTTTCTGTGCTCTTTAATTTTGAGGTGCTAAGCGAAGTTTTCACAATTCCTCGTACCAGAAGTACTTGTATCTTCTAGAAAGTGTATTAGAATACGATTAATTACATGTCAAGTATGTGCTTTTTTTGACATTGATTCACGCTAACAAGAGGAATGTTTTCGGTAAGGCGACTCTTGCATATACAAGTATGTATTGTAAAGCAGCATCAGTGGTCTAACTGTACCTCAGTTCACTCTGTTTAATCTCGTAGAGTTGTCACTTTTCCATCACGTTCTACAATGCTAGAGAAGTATGTAATAGCAAATTTTAATATGCTTAGTAATAAACTTTATTGTGCAAATCATCATCATCATCACGCGCGCCTTTGTGTGTGTGTGTGTGTGTGTGTGTGTGTGTGTGTGTGTGTGTGTGTGTGTTTCTTAGGTTAGTTAAGTAATTTGTAAGCCTAGGAACTGCTAACCCAGTAGTTATTATTATTAAAATTCTTCTGAGCAATTGGCCGCGTCAATGATATTCGAACTAGCAGCGTATAATTCTTTTCCAGAATACGCTTCGATGAAAGGAGGGATCTTGAGCTTTATAGTTATCTGTTTAGTGCACGAATGGATTAATGCAGCTATGAAGGCGTAAGAACTTTGATATGATTCACATTTTTAGCAGCCTGCTATAAATTGTTTTCACTGTACTCTCGGCCTACTGTAGTGCTTCCTCCGAAGCCTGCAGCCAAGAGACATTTTGATTTTGTTGTTAACAGCTAGTGCTATTTATCCTCAAGTACATACAGGGTGACTCAGCCGCCTCTTCAGAGGGCATGAAACTTGTTCTGGTGGTAAGGAGGTCCTGTTTGCCAACAGACCGGACAAATAAGTCGGGTTAGCGTATCTTGCTTAAGATTCACAGATGGTTGTAAAACATCAATCATTTATTTACGCCCTATTACAACTATGTTAATTATTTGTTCCTGGTGACCGAGAGTAATGTTCAGGAAAAATTAAGGCATAAAACTAAGTAACAGTGAAGTAAATGGCGTATTATAACACCGCATTAGAGGAGTATGTACTATAATCTCTTTGTTACATAAGCAGTGTAGTGGGGTTGCGTAAAACAACGCTACGGGCAGCTGAACATACTCGCAAGTCACAGTGTGATGCATAATGAAATGTACCGTCTACTACTGTCACCATTTCGGTTTACTCTCAAAATGATCCATAAATAAATAAATAAATCTGGACACCTGGCTGAAAATGTCTTAAATGTTCGTGGCGCCGCCTCGGTAGCCTTTATGACAGCTTCCACTCTTGCAGGCATACGTTCAGTCAGGAGTTGGAGGCATTATTGGTGAATGGCAGCCCATTCTTCACGGACTGCTGCGCTGAAGAGAGGTATCGGTGTAGATCGGTGAAGCCTGGCACGAAATCGGCGTCCCAAAACATCCCAAATGTGTTCTGTAAGATTAAAATCAGGACTGTGCAGGCCAGTGTATTACAGGGATGTCATTGTCGTGTAACCACTCCGCCATAAGTCGTACCTTATGAATAGTAGTTCGATTCGATCGTTTCGAAAGATGCAATCGCCATCCCCAAATGCTCAAGTGGGAAGCAAGAAATTGCTTAAAAATCAATGTAGGCCGGTGCTGTGATAGTACCACGCAAAATAATAAGGGGTGGAAACCCCCTCCATGAAAAACATGCCCACACCATAACACCACTGCCTCCAAATTTTGCTGTTGCCACTACACACACAGACAGATGACTTTACCGGGCATTCACCATACCCACACCCTTCCATCGGATCGCCACATTGTGTACCGTGATTCGTCACTCCATACAACGTTTTTACATTG
This sequence comes from Locusta migratoria, assembly GCA_026315105.1. Lineage (NCBI taxonomy): Eukaryota > Metazoa > Arthropoda > Insecta > Orthoptera > Acrididae > Locusta > Locusta migratoria. The sequence continues at coordinate 490,216,650 of CM048746.1, read as the reverse complement.
TTAAATCGGCCAATGTTTACACTACTTACACCAAGCAAGGCATCGATCCTTTCTTCACTGCCAATGCACCCTAGGCCCAAACTCTTACGGGAATAGGCGAAAGGACGCGAGGAATGAGTGCTAATGGGAAGGGGCACTACGTAAGTATTGTGTGGGTAAGTTGAGAATTTGCGGTTTACAGAAGGCGTGTAAGGATAGCACGCGCAGTCGTGGTAATCACAGTCGCCCCGGTGGCATATTCGTCAGCGAAATTGCTTGTAAACAGTACAAATCCCGGCTGGGTACAAATTTGCAATGTCCACTTGCAGCTGGTGTCGTAAATTCCTTTGTTGATCTCAGTTACGTCTTGCGGTATGAGTATCGTGTCACGAAAAATTCTCATACGACTTGACGGTGCGTTAACGTAATACGCATTGATGAGCTTATTGGTAACAACACTTCCGAATTGTATTTCTTAGATATCTGCCTGTCATCGAACCTGGTGAGGTTCTCGTACTCTGGAGTGTTGCTTCAGAGTGGGGCGCACATTTGTTTACGCCGTCTTCTGTGTAGGTCGTCCACACTATCTTAGAATTCTCTTGGTGAAGCGGAAGGGGTTGCACATTTGCCTTCGCTACATCCGTTCCTACGTGTTCGTTCCATTTAATGACACTCGGAACATTACGTCTAGACACTTGATTTTTTGATTAGTCAATTGTTGACCAGTCTCCCCGGCCACTCAAGAGTTCAGGCGACTGTCTTTCTGCCGGCCGCGGTGGCCGAGGGGACTGAGGCGCTTCAGTCACGGTCTGCACGGCCACTGCGGTCGGGGGTTCGAGTCCCCCCTCGGGCATGGATATTTGTGCCGTCCTTAGTCTTAGTTAGTTCATAAGTAGTTTGTAAGTTTAGGGACTGATGACCCCGTAGTTAAGGCCCATAGACTTTACAAACATTAGAACATTAGACTGTCTTTCTACTAAGGAAAACGACGTCGCTGGAGGGATTTCGGGTTATTTAATAGGTACTCTGAAGTTAAGATTACGTAACACTCCTTGACGTCTTTAGTCGTGCGAGAAGTAGGGAGGTAATGACTCTGCTGTAATAGAAAACAAGAACTTACAAGACATATTTTATGCTTGAAAATGTCTTAAAGATCTCTGCTCGGTTCTTTCATTTCATTGTTCCAAGAGTTTTATTCAACACCGGTGTGAATTCGTATGACATCTAGGTACGTCCAAACTCACCATTAACGGGCAGATGGAGAACTGACGCGAATTAAACATCGGCAAATCGCGCGTACTGTTGTGTACGAATACGCAACACTGTAAAGATAATGCATCTGTTTTCTTCTCTGTGGCTAGATCTTTACGAACTGTTATTTCGCAGTTCAGGATCAGTATCTGCAAATAGAATTGTGTTTATTGCTAACTCGGGATATGCGTGTGTACGTGGGCGCGGTTGCCATCTACAGATGGTGTGAGCCGCGGCTGGGGACGCAAAAAACCAGTTCCGGCTGCCTCGATTTCACGCCGCAACCGCGGAGTGCAGTAAAGAAGGCGGTCAGCGCGCTGGCAGACGTGAACGAGCCGAGCAGTCCTTGTTGCCAAGTGCCGGCGTCGTTATCGAATCATCCCCGGCTATTCTCGTCCCGTTCAGGTGTGTGCCGCTCGCTCGTAGCGCGGCTCGCGGCCTTGTTCTCCACCTGCGCACGCCACGCCACTGTTTACAGAACGCGCCGCGCGCTCTGTGGCCGGCGTAACGTAACAGCTAAAGATCGTTTGCTGGACATTTTCGTGGCTTAGACGCCCCCTTTCCATTATAACCAGTTCGTGACATGACTTCATGGAGTGTCAGAACTCATAGTTTTTTTATGCTGTCCCGAGGTATAGGTATCTACTTTCAAGCATTACTACGTTAACTATTGTGTAGCACAATTGCTGAAAACACACACACACACACACACATATATATATATATATATATATATATATATATATATATTGTGTGTGTGTGTGTGTGTGTGTGTGTGTGTATCTCGCTAATACATATAATCGCTTTTCCTCTCTCTCCTCTCCCCCTCCCCCCCTTCCCCCACGCCGCGGTGGAGTAGCCGAGCGGTCTAAAGTACCTTGCTGCGGAGCGCGCTGTTGCTCGCCGTGGAGGTTCGAGTCCTTCCTGGGGCATGGGTGTGTGTGTTTGTCCGTAGTTTAGTTAACCTAGGTTTAAGTAGTTTGTAAGCTACGGACTGATGACCACGCAGTTTTGTCCGATAGATTTACAGACCCTCCCCCACAATGCAGACAAATTCTTCGAAGCTTGTTATTTATGTTCTGGGTATCTAGCAACTTCTATTACCCAGAAACAGAGAATCCTAATTCCATTACTGTACCGAGCGAGATGGCGCAGTGGTAACACTGGACTCACTTTGGAACGGACTAGGGTTAAAATCCACGTCCTTAGGTTTCCCGTAATTTGCCTAAATCACACCGGATAAATGTCGGAACGGTTCCTTTAAAAGGGGACGCTCGATTTCCTTCCCGATCGTTACCCAAAATCGGAGCACGAGTTTCGTCGTTATCGACCACGCTGTCGACTGGGGGTTAACCCCTTAGCTTCCTTTCTTCTGATACTGTATGTATCACTTAACTAGTATTTCTTTTTTGTAATTCTATCCTTAGAGGTTAACTACTTTCCAGTATTAATTAGTTGACCGATCCACTAGAAAACCGTCAGAAGAAAAGAAACTGTTACAGGCTGGGGTATGCAAAAACATATGTAATCACTGAGGACGGCGCTACGGCAGGCAACGCATTTTTAAAATGTTTGTTAAGCTTATGGGACTTAACTACGGGGTCATCAGACCCTAAACTTACAAACTACTTATCAACTACCTTATACTAAAGAGGGCACAAATATCCATGCCCGAGGGGGAATTCGAACCCCCGACCGTAGTGGCCGTGCAGACCGTGACTGGAGCGCGCCTCAGTCTCCTCGGCTACCGCGGCCGGTGCATTATTAAACAACAGGTGTCTGGCGCAGGCGTTAGATCAGTTACTGTTGCTACAGTGGCAAGTATCAAGATTTAAAGAGAGTTCGAAAGTGATGTTACAGTCGGTGCACGGGAGATGGGACACAGCATCTCTGAGGTAGCGTTGTGGAGTGAGGTTTTTCCCGTACTGTCATTTCCCACGTGCACCGTGAATATCGGGAATCCTGTAAAACAACAAACCTCCGACTTGGCTGCTGCCGCAAAAGATCCAACAAGAACAAGAACGGGACCGACGACGACTGAAGAGAATCGTTGAATGTGACAAGTGTATTCCTTTCCCAAATTGTTTCGGTTTTGAAAGTTGCCCCCCCCCCCCCCCCCCCATCAACCAGTGTCAGCGCGCTATTATTGTTTCACAAAACCTTTTTGGTCTTTCTTGACAAAAGGATGGAATTGAACTGATTTATTTCTTGTTAAGTTAATGTGATTCTCTTACCTTGTGCCGGAGTCCTGATATGAGAATTTAATAAATTTGCTTTATATGTAAGGTCCGCCTTCAGCAAACACAAATGTTTTTTAATTTTTCCCATTCATGTTTCGCTGGCGTTGCAGCATCATCAGTGGGATGTTTTAATTCATATTGTCTTAATACCACATATAGTTATGTTTGTGGTTCTTCCACTCACAAAACGTCACTGATATTTTTTGACAGTTTGTCATTTTGGTGGATATGCGCTGTTTTTCGTGTTGTGGACAGGCACTGTGTCACTTTCACTCAATGTTTATGTTATGTTTATGTTTAACATAAACATTGAGTGAAAGTGACACAGTGCCTGTCCACTACACGAAAAACAGCGCATATCCACCAAAATTAACAACTGTCAAAAAATATCAGTGACGTTTTGTGAGTGGAAGAACCACAAACATAACTACATGGGGTATTAAGACAATACGAATTAAAACATCCCACTGATGATGCTGCAACGCCAGCGAAACATGTATGGGAAAAATCAAAAAAACATTTGTGTTTGCTCAAGGCGGACCTTACATATAAAGCCAATTTATTTTGTAAGCAAACACGGAGATTGAAGAGCTTTTGAAACCTCAAGATGAGAATTTAACTTCTACATATTTATGTTATTGAAGTGCCTTAGTAGCATTTCCATCTGTTAAGTTTTTGCTTCCTGTGCAAGAAAAACGTATCTGTACAAATTGAATATTTTGTTCAGTCATGTATCCTGTATCAATAGTATCTGCACCAAATGCGACTTGATCATCGGCGATGATACTCTACACACAATCTCCATTTATGTGTAAGCCCATTCTGCACAATTTTCATCCATTCTCTAATAAATTTGTTCAAATAAAATTTAAAGAAAGTAGGCCTTTCGGTGACGGTATTTCTTGGAGATTTCTTTTCCTACCCAGATTCTTGTAAGCCTTTCTAAACTGCAGCAAGGTATATCTTATTTATTCTCTCGTTGCGATTTCGATATAAGACGTATTTCAACAAGATAAGTTTGGTTACATAAAACAAACCTTTGTAAATACAGGAAAAATATTTGTTGTACAAAAACCTATAACTGCTGAACTACTACTTTTCTACATAGCTTCCGAAATTTTGTAGACACTTGCCATAGCGTGGCACACGTTTTAGTATGTCTTCTTCATAGGTTTCCGACTGTGTATTCAGCCATTTCGTAACATGTTCTTTCAGCTTATCATCGGTGACGTGTTGACCACCAAGAACAGATTTTAGGTGTAAGAAAAAATGAAAGTCGCTAGGAGCGAGGTCCGGGATTATTAGACACGTCCCAAAGATACAACTCGTAAGAGTTGTTTGGTCACATTCGCCGTGTGAGGGCGGGCATGGAGAAAAACTTTTTATCCGTAAACCTCGCAGATTTGCCGATGGATTTCCTTTGGTTTAATTTTCTTTGCATTTATAAAACGAATCACCGATCTGATTTCACACGCTGCGGCATTTTCAATTACGGTTGACATTATAAAGAAGCACTACAAAACATACCTCGGCAGCAGCGATCTGAAAATGGCGTACATGTCTTCTTGAGTCAGAGTAAGTGCCACGCAGGCTCGGAACTGCATTCGTTGCGCTGCCGCGGATAGAAATAGAAACGGAACTTTGTGGACGACCGTCGTATTTTCGTTGGTACGGCGTGAAATCGTTTTTGCAGACATCCCCCCCCCCCCCCTTTTTCCTACTCAATATCGGTCAGCCGCAAAGCTAACCTTTTTTTCCTCTTGTGACTTAATTCTCCTGAATTTTTCTGACTTTATGTGAGTTCCTTATTAAAAATTTGTTTCATCTAAAAATGGCCGCAATGTTAACTGAAATACATATTGTACGACTCTGTTCCACGACGTGGGAGGCTTGCTTTCATTAAAAAAATCTATGCTGCTGTTAAAGATAGTTATTACCGGGAAATTAGTGATAAGATGAACTGATAACTTCGATACTATTCAGATCAGATCACGATCTATCGTCATTGAGTTTTCCATTCTAGAACTCTGGGCAGAAAGTAAAGATTTTCGCCTTTTTATCGACGAGGTCATTCAAACCAGAATGAAGTCGTATGTGACAGGACGATCAAGGATATCGACGGGACACTTTCCTCAGGAAATATCCAGCCGTGTTGAGTGAACGCGTTACGGAAACTGCGGAATTTCTGGATGGCTCGACAGTGATTCACACCCTGCCTCTCCCGGATACGAACGCCTGAGTTCTGGAGAAATTCCAGGATGTTTTCTTCGTAGTGTCACAGTCCAGTCCGCACAATCACCATTAAAACTGAGATCCGCTCTTGAAGAGACCGTAAGGCTTTAGGCCTATTTTTCATCAAATTACGAGGGACTTCGGGAACGAGTTTCAGTCGATTGGATAGGGAATGTAAATCTGTTTTGCCATCCAGGTTGAGGCCTCTGTGGTGTTCCCATATCGCATAAGGCAAATAGTTGTATGGTTCCTCGAGAAATAACTAGCGATTTCCTTATCCGTCCTTCACCAGTCAGAATTTGAGCTCTACCTGTAATGTTTCTTGTCGTTGACGGGACGTTAACCTCCATATTCTTTCTTTCCCCTCCAGATAGGCATTAGAATGTGTTTCCTGTAAAGTTCACTTGACCTATTGCTGTAACATTGCGTTCTTAGAATTCCTGAGAGTTTGATCTTTATTTTATGTCAGTTAAAAAATATCCGGTTAGCAATAAAATTGTAAGCAATACAGGTAGCGAATAATTACGCATATTCTGTATTTAAGTCTGAATGTGTTACGTGAGGTGATCTTTTTATTTCTTAATTACAATTTTTATTTCTTTGCCGAGTTTAAACCACCTTAGTTCGATATGCGTGCAACGTGTGAGCTGAGGTTAACGATGGTTGTTTGTTATAGTTTGAATAATATCGCACTACACATTCATGCCTTACAGTTCGGCACTTCCAGATTGCTTTGGTTAAGTAATGAAAGCACAGTACTATTCTCATGTGTGTGTCTCCTTGAACCACTGGTTCTGAATTATCTTCAACGAATATTGGCTACTTAAGAGGTTGATGAAACGGGAAGGTGCGTAGCAGAATCAGCTAAGCCACATGAAGTTATTTACTTCATAAATTTGTAAATGTTCCATGTCCGTTGGTAACGTTTTTTGAACAGGTAAATTTTGCTGAACTCTCTCTGCCGTTTCCGATTTTTCCCACGAGTGTGGCATGCACCATTCGATAGACGAGAAAATTCTCTACAATATATTTCAATATGAAAAAAATCTGAGTTCGATTTAAAAAAAAAAAAAAAAAAAAAAACCACCACATGTGCCAAAAAATGGTACCTTTTTGTTTTCCTGTGTTTGTTTTTGGATATTTTCAAAAATAGACTTCGTATTCCGATTCCTGGGGTTCGGATTGCCCTAATGATGCTGCAGAACTATTCAAAATCGCATTTTAATTTTTAATTTTCAGCTTTGAATTTACCCCTCGAAACGTGCCGATTTCACTTTTTTAGTATTTTTCCCCGCGTTCACAGCGGCCACTTTATCTGAAATCGAAAACCACAAATAAATTGGTACACCCGTTGCTGAGTTCCCTTATAACCACACAGATTTTTTTTCTAATATATAAGATGGATCCGCAAATCCCGAAAGTGGCGAGAAGCCCTGAGTAGCCATGTGACGTCAATGAAATCCACAAATCTTATTTATGACTGACAGAAAACTCAATAGCGGGCAAGTTTTTATTGCCAAATTCTCGCCTACTTTTTTGGTTGGTGCAAAGGCTCCTCTGAGCTTGCCGTAGAGAGCGGCGCGCGGTTTGGCGAATTGTCTCCGTGGCGTCGCATTTTCTGCTCTCCCGCCGCAGACATCGCGTTACAAAGAGACGGTATCCGTGCCGTCATTGTGGCTACCAGATGCCCTCGGGACGATATTCTGCTCTTTTGAGTGGCACGTAATGAACGCGGACGCGCGGCTTAGTGTGGGCCAGGGAGTAGGAGAGTCATTTCGACTGTATTGTGCCGCGGGCGCCCGACTGATGCGGTCCGCGGCTGCCGCGCCCCGCCCCGCTCTGCAATCATCTCGAAACCTAAGGTCGTTTAATTTCTTTTCCGAGGCGCTGTAGTCGACTTAGCCGCCAGTTTCTAGGAATAGTGTCCGAAAGTTATTCGTGCGAATAAAATTTCTGTTCGCGTTAATCTGCATTCAATATTCACGCTCTTGTGGATCTGGAATACCCGAAGTATTATGATTACTGTAATGTTTTTTTAGTAAAAAGTAAGGAAAAACATTTTGCATCAGTAAGGAGTGGTTTGATGTGAATGAAGCTACATACGATAAAAAGACCATGTGACTTCATTGAACTCATTAGAATACGGGATGAAAGGGGACGAGGACGTTGGCAGTTACAGGTGGAACATTGGAGTCAGGTCAGTAGAGTCGCACTCCCTGTACGGTTCGGAATGGTGTGAAACTTCCTGTGGATGCTTCCCAAGGGCAAGTTCGTCGACAGTTTTTTGCAAATGCCCCTCCAGATACCGCGGATCGGTACTGGGAGTGAGGGCTCTTCCAGTGTTATCCCATACGTGTTAGATGATGGAAACGTCGGTGCATCTTGCTGCCCACGGGAACACACAGGCATTCCATAGACAAATGTCCTTTGTGCGGGCGTGCTGTTCCATCAGGGGTAGGCCGTGCGAACGTAGCCTGTCTGCGACTTATCGCTGTGCCATCTGGGTCTGGTGAAGCACGGTTAGAGGTGACCTGGACGCAGATCATACGGTATTACACACCGTCATGACGGGAGTTACGCCTGTGTGTGTGTCCACAATATTGGCAGGATGTCTCGTCTGCCCTTGACGCATTCAAACCCGAACACGATAGTCATCGAAGGTTGTCGAGAAACTGGATTCATCACTGAACGTAATGTGACTCATTTCGACCTATGTCTAGGAACGGTTCCTGTCAAAACGCCGGCGGTAGTTTTATGGTGTAAATGCCAACCTACTCTGGGAAGGTAGGACCCCAGTCCGGCAGATGCGAGTCGTCGAGTTAACTCGGGATGTTAACGCAGGATGTTATTGGGACCATAGGCGCTGCCAGGATATAATTTCGGGGGAGGTTTTCATTGACTGCACATTTTAAAATGTTTACTCTTAATACAACTACAAACGGCGCTAATACTGTAAATGTTAAATTTCATTCCAAAGGACTTCATATACTCTCACTAAGGTAAAAAAAAAGGCAGTCAACAAACCGAAGATTGGTTTGAACACCACATGCTTCAATAGGAATGGTCCTGTTTGGAGGTGGTATGCCGTTGCCTTCCTTCGTAATTGACTTACCTAGCCAATTACAGGGAGATTTACAATTTAACGTGGGTTCCGAACCACGGTGCTACTCGATATTTTTCACATCAGCAACACTGCCAGAGGTGAAAGAAGTGGAAAGTAATAGATAAAACTCCTAGGACCTGGCGGGTATCGAACCGCGACCTTTGGATTCGTAGTCTGGCACTCTGCCACTGCGCTATCGAGCTGCAGCTCACCATGGTATGGAAACAAAATTAGTAAAGTACTTATGAATCTACGTAGTCTCCAAAATAGGAACAAGACATCACGAAAGGCAGTCAGAAAGGCAGTGCGTGAATCTGAGTAACTTCAGAAGCATTATCAGAGAAATATTCCGTAACTCAGCTTTCAGTGCAAAAAATATGTTTACAGATACTCTTAAACTAGATTGGAACCTTGATTCCTTTACACAGGAACATCTAACTACATATATACTCCGCAATCCACCGTAAGGTGCGTGGCGGAGGATGCACTGCACCACTACTAGGCATTTCCATTCCTATTCCACTCCCAAATAGAACGAGGAAAAAAGAATGCCTATTTGCCTCCGTACGAGCCCTAATTTCTCTTCTTGTCTTTGTGATCACTACGCGAAATATAAGTAGGCGGCAGCAAGATCGTACTACACACGGCTTCAAATTCCTGTCCCATAAATTTCCTCAACAGAAATTTACGAAATGAACGTCTTTTCTTCGGTGATCCCCATTAGAGTTCCTGGTACATTTCCGTCACACTCGCGCATTGGTCGAACCTACCAGTAACCTAGCTGCTCGCCTCTGAACCGCTTCTATGTCTTCTTTAAACTGATATGCTGCGGGTCCCAAAAACCTGAGCAATACATGTCTTCATGACAATACTGACAAACATTACAGAAATGTCAGCCGGTATATACTTTGCAAAGTTTAAATAGCCTATGTAGAGTAACGGACTTCGTATTTTCAGTCAAGTCATCTTACACCTACCGTAACAATTCCGTAATGTTCGAATACAGCGTTAGGTAGCGTGCTGCTTGACAATCGCGTCAATTAAATACCTAGGCGTAACGGTGCACGGCGATATGAAATGGAACGAGCACATAAGGACGGTCGACTTGGATTTATTGGGAGAATTTTGGGAGGGTGTGATTCGTCTGTAAAAGAGAGAGCATATGAAACGCCTGTACGACTCCTTCCTGAGTATTGATAGAGTATTTGGGATCACCTCCTTATCTGTTTAAAGGAGGACATAGAGGCAGTACAGAGGCGGACGGCTAGGTTTGTAACTGGTAGATTCGATAAATGCGCGAGAGTTTCTGAAATACTTCGGGAAGCACTGTTGAAGAAATTTAGAGGGCCGGAATTTGAGGCGGACTGCCGAACTATTCAAATTCCAACCTACATTTCGTTTAAAGACCACAAGCTTAAGATTAGAGAGATTAGAGCTCGTGCGGATGCATACAAGTATTCGTTTGTCCCTCGTTCAATATGGGAGTGGAACAGGAAAGCAAGTAACTAGTAGTATTGAGTACCCTCAGCTACGCACCTTTGGGTGGACTGCGGAGTATGTGTGTAGATGTAGTATAGTGTAGAAACTGTCTTTTAGATCTAGTCACCTTACATCTAAAGTAGAAGCTCTGGAGGTTTGCAGATATGATCGGTTCGATGAATATTTGTCTGACACGAAATTTTACACTCGACGGCAAATAATCTGAAGAAACTAAAGTAACTTGGGTTGTTCGTAGTACCATCCTTAAACTCCAGCAATATACATAAAAAATTTAGTAGTTGGGATAAGGAGCTGAAACTGCTATTGCCTACAGGAAAGTTTCGTAGTTGTTGGGCGGTAAGGAATTTCAGAAAGACTGTGCAAAATTTAGCACAAGATTTAATGACAGTTTTTGAATGTAATGCGTGTATGAGTATCAGTAAGATCAGAGAACTTCAAATCGTACTGTCGAAATACTTAGAGCTAATGTTAAACATGATATGAAATTCGACGGCTAAGTAAGAGCAATATTGAGGAATGTGTATGGGAAGAATTGAGTTCGTCGAAAGGCTTCTAGGAAAGTGTAATGCATGTGTAGTGGAAATTGCGTACCAGACGCTAGTTTAACAGTAGCCATCGAATTAGTTGTGGTACTTTCTTCTAGGATCGTACAGAGTCGATATTCCACACGAAGGTGTAACAGAAACATTGCGGAACTTGCCCTTTCATGACTGCGGGCGTGTTTTTTTAGAGCGCTTGAAGATGGTGGGGCCTTTAGGTTTCCATACTGGTCTGCCTCTAGTAAAGATTGTAAGAATAAATTAAGATATTAGGGCGTATAGGCATATAGGTAGTCATTTTCCCGTGACCAATATCCTAATGAAATATGAAATAAAATCGTTATAAGGATGACTTGTTTTGTGTCCCGACTTCGTCGCCGCTTTTGTGTCCCAGCCTCGTCGTAGGTGTCGGTGGCCGAGTGGAACAAGACCGACACAGGAACAAAGACAGCACGCTGGTGCCGGTACGGAGGGGAGCAGCCAGAAACTATAAACACTCGAGTAAATTAGTAAGAGATATATATATTGCACAAAATGTAACAATACTTAACTTTTACATAGTGCTGCAGAATGTTGATACATAGTTGTTAGAGGCCTGCCTAGTGCCTGTACAATAGCAAAGTCTTCACTCGTGCCTATCTGATGACGAAGGTCCTAACTCGTTGCTATCTCAGTCCCAAGTGCGAAGTGGCCGATGTCCTTCAGTGGTGGCCACGAGCGGCGTTGTACCAGAGGGCGCTCGTGGCTGTCGTCGGAAGAACGCCGCGCCGTGCATGCATGGCGGCGCGCGGCGAAAGTAGGTGGCGCGCACTTTGTACTTGTGCGACACCACACCCCTCCCCCCCAAACCGCCGCGCCGTCGTGGCGTAGGGCTGAGGGCCACGGCGACGGCACTGGGAGGAGGGCCTGGGCGGGGGCGTTACTGGTGGGACGGGCGTCGTAGCGGAGGCCGGGATCGAGACGCCGTCCGCGCCCCGGCATCCGCCTTGCGATCCTCCAGGGAACCCGCCGAAACCTGGGGAAGGGCGCCCGCCCCCGCCCAGAGGGAGCAGGTCATCTTCTTCTGAGGTGCGTGGCCCAAGCTGGGGGGGCCCGCACGGTCCCGGAGTCCCTCTCGGTGACGCTGTCATCTGCGGCGGCGACAGCGGCGGCGACGACTGCGTCGGATGTACGTCGACGTCCATAGGGATCTCGTAGTCCGGGGACGAACGATGTGGTTGTGCTCCCTGGCGGTGAGCTGGGTCTGGAATCAAGAAACCGGAGACAGGATCGCGCGGTCTGTGCAGGCGCAATTGGTTTGCGTGGCGCCGCAGATCCGACCCTGTGGAAGAACGTACAACAAACATATTGCGCCCAAGCACGCGTTGAATGGTGCCCGGCAACCATGTCTTCTTGTTTCCAGCAAACACCCTGTACAGCACCGGCGTGGAAACCTGAAAACGCGTAGCGCCATACGAACCGACTCGGTGCGTGGGAGGCTGCAGCAGGTGAAGGAGAGTGCGGTGACGGCGGCCGTGTAGCAGCTCGGCAGGAGACGGGCCGTCACGTGGCATGCACCGATACGTAGACAGGAAAATTTGAAGAGCTTGCTGCCTGGAGTGCTGACCTTTCATCTTCTCCATGTGAGACTTGAATGTTCGAACGAAACGTTCTGCTTCACCATTGGACTGAGGGTGAAAAGGTGCAGTGGTAATATGCTGAATGCCATTCACACGACAAAACTGTTGAAATTCCGCACTAACAAACTGAGGTCCATTGTCACTGACGATAGTTTCAGGCAAGCCTTCGATGCAAAACACTGATGTTAAGGCACTGATTGTACTAGAAGCTGTCGTTGAGTTCATGGCAATCACAAAAGGAAACTTGCTGAAAGCGTCTACAACAATTAACCATCGCGTATTCCAGAAAGGTCCGGCAAAGTCAATGTGTAAACGTTGCCATGGTCCCTTGGGGCGTGGCCAATCTGAGAAACGTTGCGGAGGAGCCGCCTGATGCTCCGCACAAACAGTACACTGTGACGTCATGTTCTCTATCTGAGCGTCCATACCAACCCAGGTACAATGACGTCTGGCCAGTTGCTTTGTCCTAACAATACCCCAATGTCCTTGATGCAGGAGGCGTAACACTTCTCGTTGCAGGGAACGAGGAACAATCACTCTTGCTTGGTCGTTGTCCGTATGTAACAACAGTACACCCTGACTTAAAGATAATGCATGACGTTGTGCAAAATAACGTCGAACCAGAGGCCGATCAATGTCTTTGGCTCTGGCAGGCCAACCAAAGCGAACAAAACGTGCTACCACACTTAGGTCTGCATCCGCAGCTGTTTCCTGTGCAACCCGACGAGAGTTCAAAGGAAAGTCTGCGACAGCGGAAGCATCTCTGGAGTCTATCTGACAACATGCCATTTCTGAAGAATCAAATGATACATCCTGGCCAACCGGAAGTCGGGAAAGTGTGTCCGCGTTGGCATGTTTGGTGGTAGGTCGGTACAAAATCTCATACTGATAATTAGACAATATCAAGGACCATCTCTGAAGCTTTTGTGCCGTTCGTGGCGGAATTGGCTTTGTGGGTGAGAACAACGACGTGAGAGGCTTGTGGTCTGTCAACAAATAGAATTTTCTGCCATAGAGATAATGATGAAACTTTGTGACGCCGTAAATGATTGCTAAGGCCTCCTTTTCTATCTGACTGTAATTCTGTTGCGTCGGCGTCAGTAGCTTGGATGCAAAGGCAATAGGACGATCGTGACATCCAATACGATGTGAGATTACAGCGCCGAGACCGTACGATGAGGCGTCAACTGCTAACACTACAGGCTTCTGAGGGTCAAAGGGAATCAAACATGCATCACTCAGTAGTGCAGACTTTAAGTTGTCAAAGGCAACCTGGCAATCTTTGGACCAAACAAAAGGAACATTCTTCCTACGTAAGTGATGCAGTGGAGCTGCAATCTGAGAGGCATTGGGAATAAATCTGAAATAATAGTTAAGCTTTCCCATTACTGCTTGCAATTCATGCACATTCTTAGGAGGAGGCAAGTCTTTGATTGCTCGAAGATGTGACTGTAAGGGATGAATTCCTTGGGCATTAATCACATGACCTAGGTACTCTATTTCAGTTTGAAAAAACGAACACTTTGCTTTATTACAACGTAGACCTGCTGCAGTCAAAACTTTGAAAAGACACTCCAGGTTTGCTAAATGTTCTTCAACTGTACGTCCGGATACCACAATATCATCTAAATAGTTCGAACAACACGGTACAGAAACTGTCAGCTGTTCCAAAAAACGCTGAAAAATAGCGGGAGCGGAAGAACTGCCAAAAGGTAGGCGTTGAAATTGAAAAAGGCCCATGTGAGTATTAATGACGAAAAACTTTTTTGACTCGTCATCAAGTGGAATCTGTAAGTATGCCTCTGCTAAATCAATCTTGGAAAAGAAGCGAGACTGTCCTAATTTGTCCATCAGTTCCTCAGGTCTGGGCAGGGGATAAGTGTCTACAATTGTTTGACTGTTCACTGTTGATTTGAAGTCCGCACAGAGACGAAGTTTTCCTGACGGCTTGGGTATAATTACTATAGGCGAGGCCCACTGACTCGCAGAAACAGGAGAAATCACCCCACTATCTTGCCAACGTTTAAGTTCTTCGGCAACTGTATCACGCAAGGCGATAGGCACTGGTCTAGCTTTACGAAATTTTGGAACTGCAGATTCTTTTAAAGTCACATGTGCCACGAAGTCTTTTGCACAACCTAGTTCCGGCGAAAACAAGTCACTATATTTGTCACACAATGCATTGATTTTATCCTGAGGCACTATTGACGAAATTTGAAGCACATCTCTTTGAACTGATAAACCAAACAAGTCAAAAGCATCTAGTCCAAAAATGTTCTGTGTCGATTTGGCCTGAAGAACTACAAAAGCAACTGTTTTAGTTACACCTTGAAAAGAGGCAGGCAGGCTACATGTTCCTAGCACGGGAATATTTTCACCTGTATAAGCTGTTAACACTTGCTGTGACGGCGACAATTTTGGCGAACCCAGAAGTTCATAAGTATCTTTATTTATTAATGTGACAGCGGAACCAGTATCAAGCTGAAATTTCACAGTCTCATTTTCTATAGAGAGAGTAACAAACAGCTTGTGCTTCTGGCGCACGACCGGTGCGCGAATGTGGGCAACGTCTAATACATATTGTTTTCTGCGCTTGCGCGGGTTGCGTGCGGTAGGAAGCGGCGCATACTCGGCACACAGCGGATTAACCACAATGTCACTAGATGACACTACCGCCGGATCGGCGTCCGTGCAATGCGAGGCTACTGCACTAAAATTACTTTGAGTAGCTACACCAATTCTACTGTCACTAGCTACACAGTACTGGGCACTATTACAAGGAGCAGTTGCAGAAGGCACTAATTTCACTACAGGAATGCACTGTTCATAGTCATTTTGCTTGTCCCGAACCCTTTTCCGTTGCACTGTTTTACGCGCTCGTCGGCGCTTGCTACGTGGTGCACTATATAGTTTTGCCATAGGCGCAGAACTACTTTCTTGCAATTGAGATCCAAGTAAGGCACTGTTCAATTCCACAGCCCGTATAACATTTACAGAATGAACTGGTCTCGCACTCTGCGAAGCACTGTTTCTAACGTTACTGTTCTTTGAGTTTTGAATTTGCATACACACAGACTGCACATGTCCCAATTTGCCACATTGATAACAGGTTGCGTTGCGACTAGGGCAATGAGCACGCTTGTGGCGAGACACACACTGGGGGCAAGATTTACGTACATTTTTCTGAAATGAGCGTTGGCGCCCGTTATTCAAATTACTGTTTCTAACACGACGGGGCGACCTTTGCGTCGCACTTTTACACTGGCTACTGTTCACTGTCTGTTCAGAACGGCCGGTAGACAAATAAGAATCACTAGTGCTATACTGAGAACTACGGCTAGGAAAGCGTCCGTTGCGGCGCACTGAATTTACACTGTGGCTTTGCATTTCTACATCTGCTAAGTCAAAAGTATCATGCGCTTCTATAAGCTGCAGTACACTGTCTAATGAGGGGTCAGACTGTTTCAGAATTGCTGCTCTAATTCTGGGGTCCTGAATATTCTGCGTAATCGCATCCCTCAACATCACGTCACTATACGAAAGTCCACAAGAGCAAGTAAATTTACATTGGCGGGTTAAGCCTTTCAATTCCGTAATCCACTCTTGGTGTGACTGCTGCGGTAATTTCTTAAGTCTGAAAAATCGGTATCGTGCAGCGGCTACAAGAACTTTTCTCTCATAATGAGCATTTAGTGCCTCTACTATTTGTTCAAAGTCTACATCACGAGGAGATGCTTGCGGGAATAGTTTCTGCAGTAATACGAAGGTTTTGGGGCCCACCACAGATAATAGCAGATGCTTCACTTTCTGACCTGTAATTTGATGTGCCGCGACGAGTTCTTGAAACTGTGCGAAGTAGTCGCTCCATTCTTCCTCACGTTCGTTGTACTGACGGAACGTCGGAAGCGGTGCGGCGGCAGGTGAGGGCTGCTGATGTGACGACTGTTGTTGTTGGTGAGCAGCCTGTGTCGTCAACTGCGACACGGCCTGGAGAAGCTGGGTAATTTGCGCCGTCTGTAACTGAATAATTTCCATTAAGTTTGGGTTCGGGGTAGTGGCCATGCTGACCGATTAGGCGCCGCGTATACAAGTAACTTATAACAAAACACAAATGCAATATGAAAGAGGACTCGCTCTGCAACAAAAAAGTCCACAAAACACGTAACAAAATATCTTTCCCCAAAATCTTATAATAAGGGTGGGTGGGCGGGAGCAATTTTTGCGTGCTCCGACTGCTGCTGTCTGGCTGCTGCAAGCGGGCTGGTCCAAGGTTCTATCACTCCTCGTCGCCACTTTTGTGTCCCGACTTCGTCGCCGCTTTTGTGTCCCAGCCTCGTCGTAGGTGTCGGTGGCCGAGTGGAACAAGACCGACACAGGAACAAAGACAGCACGCTGGTGCCGGTACGGAGGGGAGCAGCCAGAAACTATAAACACTCGAGTAAATTAGTAAGAGATATATATATTGCACAAAATGTAACAATACTTAACTTTTACACAGTGCTGCAGAATGTTGATACATAGTTGTTAGAGGCCTGCCTAGTGCCTGTACAATAGCAAAGTCTTCACTCGTGCCTATCTGATGACGAAGGTCCTAACTCGTTGCTATCTCAGTCCCAAGTGCGAAGTGGCCGATGTCCTTCAGTGGTGGCCACGAGCGGCGTTGTACCAGAGGGCGCTCGTGGCTGTCGTCGGAAGAACGCCGCGCCGTGCATGCATGGCGGCGCGCGGCGAAAGTAGGTGGCGCGCACTTTGTACTTGTGCGACACCACAACTTGAATGAATGCCTCATTGCTGTACATATTCCAGTTCATATTCAGTAATTTCACCTTGCTTTCCTGCGGCCTTCTAAGTGGCTCGCCCAACCGGTTTTAAAGGGAACTATGTTTAACGTGAACGCCGAAGTACGACGCAACTTATTGTCAGATTAACGTCAAATGACATAGATTAAAGAATTAAGTTTCAAACCGTAGTATTTGTACTCAGACTTTGTCAACAAACATGCCATACGTATGCGTTGTAAATAATTATCTTGTATTTTGCGGGATTAAGTCAACACATTAAAGCACGGTAGTTTACCTAATGAAGACTGTCAAGATGATAGTATTATTCAGAAACTAGCTATAAGCTTGTACTTCGCAGGGGGTGTTAAAAAAGGGCCTCTGCATACCATCTGTTTTGACGGTTCCAGATCGCAGTGAGTGAAAATAGATCCTTGTTGGATCGCTTTGACAGTAAACTCGGTTGTCGTAGGCAACAGACCGCATTATCTTGAAACTTGTGCCGCTCTTGCGTATTACGTAAGACGCGACCGTTTTGTAGGAATATTCGTAAACAGAATGGATTCAAAATCAAACAAGTACGCTCCGAAATCAGAAAGCAAACAACATAAATAAGATTCTAGCAATGTAAATGAAACCCATGCATAAAAGCGATGGAATGTCGTTATGCTTTGTTGTAGAAATGAAACTTGTCGAAAGAAGCAAAGAAATGTTACGTTTTTAATAAAGATAAATAAGTAGCTCGCTGTTCAATGTTAGAATGTATTTCTACGAATACAAACTGTCATTGGCGTAGGCTTCCCAAATACTGCCGTTCCTTAGTGACATGGAGAAGGTCTGACATATGGGTCACCGATTTCGAATTTTATATGGTCGTTCTATATTGAATATAAAGACACACGTGTTTTGCCTTTTTGATATACTAAGTAGTTTTCGAAAAAAATCTATTTGGCGATGGAAAATCTCATCTTCAGTGCTATACGTCGAAAGATCGCCTGAGGATAAGCTTTTTTATTAATATATATATGTGGGGTTAAAAGTTAATGAAGTCACGCTGCTGCTTGGGTACTCGTAAATATGAGCGACTGACTTTCCAAGCTCCGTCGCCGGTCGAGCGGTCCAGGGCTTGAACTGTCATATTGGGGCCAGGATCGAACCTCCAACATAGCAATTTTTTTTGTTTGATTTATTCGATGTATTTGATAATATTCAATTTTTTGTAATACCTTTTCGTGACTTAATTTTGATGTAGAACATCGGGAAGTGTGATAAATGTTCATTTAAGTGTATTATCTGTTGACAGCTGTTCTGTGACAGTGCAAAAACAATAAAAATAATAATATACTTTAGAAGTTTATATTTTGTTTCTTACGTAATTCCAATTTGTGGGCGTACATTCGCCATCGTCCTCAGAGCTAATAGAGTGAAACTTAAATAAAAACAACCAAAACACAAATATTTCTCACACCATGCACAACACACGAACGACATATTGCCACATTCACAAGTCAGATATATCGTTCGTGGAAAACATACCTGATTTATATTGGAGAATACAGGTCTGTCAGATCATAATTTCGATGCTTACGAAGAGTATAAAAGCATATCTTGAAAGACAGACGCGGACACAGATTATGGACCAAGGCATGCATCTGCCCTATTATGCATTTCTCTGCTCTCGTGTGTAATGTGGCATGAGTTTGCGATAAAATTTTTGACCTGTCGAAACAAATAAACGTCACAAGGTTGACAAATGAACGTGCATTTCGCTGGTATCAATTTAACAGTGCGGGTCAGTTGAGCAGCATCATCGCCAAAAGTCCTGTCGTAGCGCGGAATGACAGTTTTGTCATCCTATGAGTCCATTATCAAGCAAAATATATTTTTATACACACCAGGTTTCAGAACATGATCCAGATGTAATTGATAACGATTTGGAGGACAGCTTTTTTTATTTTGAACACGTGACGAAAACATTTCCAAATTGTCTCTGGAGATTAACTCCCTGCGATACACGTGGACCGAATTTTCCATTGGGTTCTTGCAGACAAAAGAACACTGTGGGTAGTAGTTTGTCGCGGTGGAGTGGCCGAGCGCTCTAAGGCACCTTGCTGCGGCGCGCGGTTGCTCGCCGTCGGAGGTTCGGGTCCTACCTTCGACATGGCTGTGTGTTTTGTCCGTAGCGAACGCTCGAGTAGTTTTTAAGCCTAGGGACTGATAGCCGCAGCAATTAAGTTCCTTAGATTTACAAACATTTTGTTTGGTAGCAGTTTACCGTTTGCAGTAACCAGATAATACACATAACTGAAGGTTAATCATATTTACCGATAGCCAATAAAAGTTAATATAAATATTAAAATATCGTCCAAAACATAAATAAACTAACATAATTGCCAGGTTGGAACCTGGCTCCACGGTTTGATAGTCAAAGCCCTAGACCGGTCGACCGGCGACGGCGGTGGAAAGTCGCTCATGTTTACGAGTACCTAAACTACGGCGTGAAAACACAAAAGGGTAATTATTCGAACGTCATTAACTTTTGAACCCATATCTATTAGTCAAAAATGCTTGTCTAAAAATATTCTTTCGATGTACAGCATTAAAAACGCAATTTTCCATCAATTTTGACCATGTTCTTTATTTATTTATTTTTTTTAACCTACATCTAGCAAAAAGCCGAAACACGTCCCTCTTCATATTAAACGTAGAACGTTGATGCAAAATTTGATTGAAATCGGTGACCCACGAGTCATACCCTCTTCTTGTGAGACAATAACACGACGTATCCATTTATTGTTTCTTTGCACTACGAAACTTGTTTAGTATTCCGTATTTGCAATCTTAGCATACACCTAAAACTTGAAGAAAGGGAGGAAAAAGATACCTTCACCTGATCAGATTTTGATTAAGTGAAGCATGTACGTTGCCCCCAAAATACTCCAATTGACCTGTGAAACCCCATGAAAGTCAGTCAGTGCTTTGATATTAGCCGGGATACACACACAACATTTAGAGAAATAGTTAAATTCTGATTAAATGAAGACATCTAACCGCGCGATACGCAGAAGAGTGAAGTTACCTGCGAAAATCCCCTGAAAATTCGTCTTGTAGTTACGTAATGTGTTCAAATAGACGGCCAGACATGACGGCCGTAGATCAAACGAATTAAAATTAAGGTATCTTTTCCATAATCAGATTTTGAAGAAGTCTTGCATGTATGTTGACCCACACTTCAAATTTCCTGTGAAAACCGTATGAAAATTTGTTTAGTAGTTTTGAAGATTAAAGTTTACATCGACAGACTTACTGTTAGTGTAGATGATTTTGAACATAAGACTATACACTAAAAACGGAAATCAATTATCTGGTTTTACACTAACCCTGTTGCCTCACCATCTACTTACTGGTGTATTCGGCTTGATTTCGTTTCTGACACCATTGTTAGACACCGGTATTTCTCACGGTTGCTGGCCACGTAAGTATCTCTTGAGGTTCCGGTTTGACGCTGGTAGCGCAGCGCTGTTTGCTGCCAGCAGCAGCTGCGGTATGCGGGCGCGGCCTGGGCCGCCGCTCTTCAACATGTGCCACAAATTGCCCGTATCCTGACAAAATGGCCACGGTAAACTGCCGTCAGCGACTCCCGCGCTTTGTTTAGAGGGTGGCCTGCTCACAATGCTCCGACGCACCTCCCTAGTCCCGCAACTTCATCCTGTTTGACACACACACACACACACACACACACACACACACACACACACACACACAGAGAGAGAGTAGTTTCATTGTAGAAAAAGTTGCTTATGTTAGTTATACACGTATCATAATTGGGTAGTGATCGCCTAGCCCTAGCTCCTTCGATAAATTAGTCTTTCTCTTCGCCGATCTTGAATAAATGTTTCATCTACATTCATACTCCCTCCGTAAGCCACCTCATGGTATGGCGGAAGGGTGCTAAAATTGTTTGTAATGCTAAGGGACCACGCGTCTGTGATCATCGGTCCTTAGACTTACGAACTACTAACACTAATTTATACTGACGACAACACACACACCCATGTCCGAGGGAGGAATGGAAACTCCCACGCGAGAGGCCGCGCGATCCGTAACGTGGCGCTCCAGGTCAGATAGACTTTCCCGCGCAGGTGCGGAAGGGTAATTTGCGTGTCAGTCACTTCCGGTTCCAGTCGCACATGGTTCACGGCAAAAATTGATTGCCGGTATGCTTCAGTGTAGGCCCCCAATGTTTGTGATCTTATCCTTGTGGTTGCTTCGCTAGATATACCTAGGAGAAAGCCTCTACTGGTTGCAAAATTTGAGATGATGCCGTACAACGATGTAGAATCTCTCTCTAGCAGCGTCTGCCACTGGAGTTTCGTAATCATCTCCCTGACGCTTTCGCCTTTACTAAATGACCCGTAAGGAAGCGTGCTGCTCTTTGTTGGATCTTCTTCTCTGTTATCTGTTAACCCGACCTGGTATGGATCCCACCTGATCTGCGCTGGCCGAACGAGAGTTTTGTAACCTACTTCTTTTGTTGATGGACTACACTTCCTGAGAATCCTTCCAATAAAACGGTCTGCCATCGACTTGGATAATAAAGGAACTTCTCTGTGTAAACGCAGCACTGCATACTTTCTCCTGATGAGGCTCAATTGCCATTCCCTGCACCATGCGTCGATACGCTGCAGATCCTGCATTTCGCTACCCATTTGCAGTGTTGCTACTTCTCGTTAATCTAAATCATCCGCAAAGAGCCTATGGAATTTCCGATTTTATCTAAGATGTCATTCGTATGTATTGTGAAAAGCAACGGTCCCATAATACTTCCCTGTGACACTCCTCAAATCACTTTGTCTGAAGACTTCGTTGAGTACGATGTGCTGCGTTTTGTGCACGCAGTGCGTCGGAATGTTGTACAACCTCAAGTTTGCTAAAGCTTCTGTCGCTGTCATCGTTAGGAGCTGTCTGTAAGCTGTGAGGCATTTGATGTAGTTTACAGTTACGTCAAGGAGGCAGCGCGAAGGTACTTCTTATGCTGCCAGAGATCCTGTCGTTTTCTGTGACCGAAACATGTTGGGTACCGATGTTGATGTCGTTACTGCTAGACCTCTCAGCTTATGTCTCTTTAGCTATTTCAGCATCAAACGCCCTTGTAACAGGCTGCACAAACCATCATGAAATCCAGCCATTGTGGCGCACTAGTTAAAGATCTACTTACAAAAAATTACTTTTATATTCAGTCGCATATTCGGATTAGTTATGTCATATCTGGTGGCCATTGAAATAGTATCCTAAACACGGCCCGAGCAAGATGCTCTCAAAGAGAGCTAATTGTCAAACAGTAATGACCGCATGGCTGACGAGACATTTCACCTTCCATTTTTGTTCTCAGTAATTGAAATCTTGTTAAGGACCATTGCACACGTCATCTATTCCGGCCCGAATAGCGAGGCTGTTGGTTTGATTTGCGTGTCACGTATTCGGTTGCTACTTTCTCTTCGTATGTTGGTAGAGCGGGCCGAGAATGCATTTGTGCTCAAGGCTCTGCACAGTCGCCGCACTGGTCTAACTCGAGAGAACGTTCATTCTCTACTGCAGAGACAGGTGAACCAAGCATGAAAGACAGCACTTGATATATTCACACAGGAACATAACATTATCAGTAAATGGAATCCACAGTATTATTCTGTACAGAAATGTTATGAATTTGCTTCTTTGGCACAAAGAAAAGGTCTTTTGGGGCTCAAATCGTCAGTTTAGTTAAAGGATAAAAGATGAAAATAAAACAGAAGCTTGTAATAGTTTCCACAAGGAAACCCTGTTACGTAATTTTGTAGAAAATCCAAAGAAATGCTACTCATGTGTAAAGTATACTAGCGGTAAAACGCAATCAGTACCTCCACTACGCGATAGTACGATGATGTTACTGATGACAGTACTGCTAAAGCAAAATGGCTAAACACGGCTTTCCGAAATTCCTTCATCAAAGAAGACGAAGCAAATAGCACACAATTCGAATCAAGGACAGCTGCCAGTAAGCAAAATTTTGTAGATACTACTGGAGTATTAAATCACTCAACAAAAGCTAGTCTGCCGGTCCAGATTGTATACCAGTTACGTTCCTTTCAGAATAAACTGCATACCTAGCTATTGTACACAACCGCTGGCAGACAGGAAAGTTTCAAAGGTCATTCCGATGTTCAAGAAAGGCGATAAGAGTGATCAGCAAAATTACAGGCTTGTATCATTGACGTCAGTTTGCAGCAAGATTTCAGAAAATAAACTTTTATCAAACTTTATGAACTATCTCTAGGAGAACTATCTATTTACCAATAGTCAACGCGAATTCAGAAAGTATCGTTCTTGTGAAACACAGCTAGCTTTTCATTCACAAGGAGTGCTATCAACAAGGAATTTCAAATCAATTCCGGAAGGCTATTGACACTGTGCACTGTGCCACACAAGCGGGTTCTATTCAATTTAAGTACTTGAGGAGTATCGTCACAGTAATGCGAATGGATTCGCGATCACCTGTCGGAATAGACAAAGTGTATAGTAATTGGCGGAAAGTCATCGAATAAAACAGAAGTGATATCTGGCATTAACCTGGAAAGTGTTATAGGGCCGCTACTGTTTCTTATTTTTATAAACGATTTAGGTAACGCTGTTAGTAGCTTCATCGAAATTCTCGCGGGTGATGCACTCATTTATAGGTTGGTTAAGTTGCCAGAAGATCAAAAGCAACTGCAAAAAGGTTGAGAAATCTGCATGGTGCAATAATTGTCGATTGACCGTAAGTAATTAAAATTCGTCTTTATGAGCACTAAAAAAATCCGTTAAACTTCATTTACGCAGTAGAGAAATATCATAAAAGCAGTTAGATGAACCCTCTGGCATGCATTTAAACATGATTGTAGAGTAATAATGTAGATGCAGTCACTCAGGTCAATCAAGCACATTTTCGCCTTCATGTACGAGCGTGTGATGAAACGTAATGTTTCCGAATTTTTGTGTGTTCTCAATCCGTTTAAGGCATTACAAGCGATGCATATTAGTCAATCTACTTTCTCCCTTTTCCAACACAAACTGCAAGCCACTGCTCGTAGAGGGCTCCGAGTTGTCCGTATAACTTGCTGGTGTATAACGTAACGAGTTTGGTGTGTTGTAAACGTGTCTAGATCGTGTTTGTAATAAGAGAATATCAGCTTTATGTTGAAATCTATTGAAGGAAAGCTGTATGCGGCGATGGTTATAACGATGTCAGGAATCGCCAGAAATGACGCGTGGGGTCGGATTCCACGTTAAGCTGTACCTCCCTTTAGCCCGGTTGGGTAACTTGTAGCCGCGGTGGAGTAGCCGAGCGGTCTAAAGCGTCTCGCCGTGGAGGTTCGAGTCCTCCCTGGGGCATGGGTGTGTGTATTTGGCCGTCGGTTAGTTTACCTAGGTTTAAGTAGTTTGTAAGCTACGGACTGATGACCACGCAGTTTGGTCGATAGATTTACAAACATTTTTGAACATTTGGTAACTTGTAAGCCAGGGACACGAAAGTCGCCGAAGTGGCGTCCAATTGAAATACTTGCACCAGGCCAATGAGCCATATGAAATTAATATTAGTCATGTGCGAAGTTTATTCGTGGTTGTAATAAGGGTAAACTGTGGTGCTCACCTCTCCGTGAATGACAGAGTTCGGAATTGATAATTGCGTACATCACCAACCAGACTAATCGGAATCGGATTCGATGAACTCTGCAGAGTATATCGCCGGACATCACAGCCACAGTTTTCAGATAAATTTGGCGTATCACTAGAGTATGCACGGGGCATCATAGCAGAACTGCAGTACAGTAAATTTTGTGCACGGTGGATGCCGCCAGTGAGATGAAACTGAGGAAGATGTCACTTTCTTTTGTGTTTTACGCATGTGTCTTACTGCTGTACTACAGCATTCTATGCTACATAGCAAATTTCTTGTTATTTACGTTCGATCGTGTTAAAAGGCAAATCTTTGTTGACTTGTCTGTCGGTGCTACAAACATCTCGAGGCATTATAAAGACATGGCTTGAGCCGAGATGAAAGAATCAGTGTACCACTCTGTACTTACGGGAAGTGCTCGAGCATTAAGGAAACACTTTCAGAAGAAACGGCTATTCTGAATGTGAGATAAATAGGTATATTCTGTCGTAAAGATATGAAGATGTGGGCCTTGTGCAACTGAAATGTCTATTTTATGCATCAACACTAACTTGTTTTGCCTATTCAGTGGAAAAACATCACACACACACACACACACACACACACACACACACACACACACACACTCAACACACATCCACAAATACTCCAAACCGCCACTACATTATCCCAAAACTAATATGTCAATGACCATCCTCCTCGAGCCAGCTTTAAAGCATGCGGCAAAACTAGTGAAACTATGTGCAGTACTCCTGATAGGTTATGTGTCTATATGGAAAAAGACATGGTTACAGCAAGAAAATATACACCTCGTGCCTTTAGCACACGAACGTGAACTGGATGCAATATTGAAATGTAAATATGTACTGTAAACATAACTAATTAGTTATAAAAATGCCAAAAAGAATCACAATGTCTATATCATATACAGTCAACGTAAAACTACGTATTATGGACCACTGAAGATACCTTGCAACGAATAGACGAAACGTATATGGTGTTTATGAATTGAAGACAAAAGATACATTTCCAGAAGAGGTTTTTATCTCTATGATAAAACATACCTATTTGAATGAGCAACTGACGAATATGGCTGCAGATATAAACAATATAAATAGGCCACTTTACCCTAAAGGTTCTGGAGCTTCTTGTGAAAAAGAAACAACTAAGTGTTCTCCTCTCATTAAAAATCAGTACAGTATAGGTACCGATTACCATTGCAGTTTTGTCCCACAGCTTTACATTTAGAACGTTTTAGAAACAAATCCAAAAGTACGAGAATATGGGTAGGATCTTCGCTAGCCGCAGTCACTATAAGAGTTTATCAAATTATTTCAGGTGTACATTGGAATTACAAAAAGAAGAAAACACACAAACAACTTTTAACCCTTTCGAGCCCAAATTTTATTAATTTGTGAACAGAAGTATTTCTTTGCATATTTCCATTCATAATGAATGGAATAAAGTATATTTTTTGAATTTTTTAGTTTTCGGAGGGAAATTTGGAAAGACTTCATATTTCATCATTGGCCAGAATATGTTTCCTTTACCATACCTGACACGTTTTTCAAACTGTTTTCAAGTCCTACAGTGTTCTTTATAATCTTTGGTTAAATGGTTGGGCTGAGAGTTACAGATGAAGATTATGCCATATGGCATCATTGGGCTGGAAAGTGTTAACAGAGAAGGAATAGGATCGAAATTTGAAAAGTTGTGGCCCCTGGTGTTAAATGCAGCAAACAGCACCAACTCGCACCCACTTCAACTTCGGTATTCTAAAGCGATACAGACTAAGATTATATGATCAGCACTAGGACACAATTTACGTTGAATCACGGCGTTATGGCCCAGAAAATAAAATTCACCAAAGACGCAAAACTAATAGTCATTGAATTGTGCTCATAATCAGGAAGTCTCCATTGAAAATACTCTGGTGGCTATATCAAATGAAACATAAAGGAGGACTGGAGATTCAAAGCCAAATTATTTAGGAGATAAGATGCTGTACGAAGATCACATTATTTAAAATACTGCCTCATTTGAAGTTAGGAAGTTGATGAAATTAGTATTTAGTGTTGCCGCCATTGAATGAAAGAAGCTCTGGACGTGTTGTTGGAATGTAGCAGTAGAGTCATGCTGCTTCCTCATATTATCAAAGTTGATCCTTCCGCAGTCATCGAGTGGGACGGAGATACGGAGAACAGGGAGGGCAAGGCAGCAATAGACTCCATTTGGCGACGCCCAAATCTGAAGATTGCGGTCCTCGGGTGATGCTTCTGCCATGTCGGCGTCCGCAAACTCCGAAGGTAGGGAATAAAGCAAGAGCCCAATATTTCAGAGATGTGACGTTCACTAGTCAGTGTACCAGCGATGGAATCCAATAACACCCCAAAACATAACACGGGGCACAGAACAGTATGGCGAAACAAAAAGGAATATTTCAACGGTATCTCACGACGGTGTCTCCAGATTCCATTTTGACCATCATTGTGGTACAGACAGAATCGCGATATTTCGTGTTTTTTTTTAACTAGCATCACCATGATGGTCTGATTTAGAGTCGGGAGACACTGTGGTGAGGGACGTTGTCTTCTGCTATACTGTCCTGCACCCAGACTCATGCTTTTGGGTAGTTTGGATTCAATCCCCGTCCAGTACGCATTGCCGTCAAATTAACCATCCAACGTTACATCACTAAAGTAGTGGGAGATATTTGTTCTCCAAAATCTGTAGAGCTTGCCGATGGCCACATGTGGCAGGCAGTGTTAACGTTGGGATCCCAACGATCTGAATATCAGTATGGTGTAAAAATTGGCAATTGACTCTAAATAATGAGAAGTGTGAAGTCGTCCACATGAGTACGAAAAGAAATCAATCAAAAGTGAAGGCCGTAAACTCCACAAGATACCTAAGAATTACTATTAATTCAGACTTAAATTGGAAAGAACACGTAGATAATATCGTGGGAAAGGCGAACCAGAGACTGCGTTTTATTGGCAGAACCCTTAAAACATGCAACAGAACTACAAAAAGAAACTGCATACTCTACGCTTGTGCGTTCATTTTTGGAGTATTGCAGCCCAGTGTGCGATCCTTATTAGGTGGGTTTGACGGAGGACATCGAAAGAGTCCAAAAAAGGGCAGCGCGTTTCGTATTGTAAAGATTCCCATCCCAGATCCTGTATCATTTCCGTAACGCTTTCTCCCCTGTATCGTGACAACAACGGCGCTTATCGCTGCGGTGTGGGCTTCTTGTGAAACTCCATTCGCCAACATTCTCCTCCGAATGCGAAAATATATTGTTGACTCCCACTTACATAGGTAGAAATGATCATCAGAATAAAATACGAGAAATCAGAGCTCGAACACAGAGATTCAGGTGTTCTTTCATCCCGCGCGCTATTCGAGAATGGAATGCGAGATAAATAGTATAATGGTGGTTCGATGAACCCCCTGCCAGTTACTTAAATGTGATTTGCAGAGTATCCCATGTAGATGTAGATGTAGATATTTATTTTGATCTTTTTTCCTATTGCAATATCATATAAAGACTGCCACACCACAAGAGAGTAGAACACCACACACGTAGGCATCAGCCAATGAATAATTACAAAACCAAATGCTTCTGAATATCAGAATACATTCTCGATACGCGTTATCCTGTGGATTTAAAAAAAAAAAAATGGT
The DNA here is from genome assembly GCA_026315105.1 of Locusta migratoria. NCBI lineage: Eukaryota > Metazoa > Arthropoda > Insecta > Orthoptera > Acrididae > Locusta > Locusta migratoria. The sequence continues at coordinate 490,188,029 of CM048746.1, read as the reverse complement.
TGTTTTTATTATTTAGTCATTTGCCTTTGTCAGAATTTCGCTTGGCGCCCCGCACGAGCACTGCTCTCTGGAGGTCACGCCATAGCGAGCGTTTAAGTGTAGTGTGATTATTTAGTTCGGCCGTGTGGAGGATGATGCGGCGGCGCGGCGGTGTGGGGCGCTGCGGTGCGTGAGGGCGCGGAGTGGGGCGGCCGGAGGAAAGCCTGGCCGCGTGTAATGCGCGAACTTGGCGCATTGTCGGTGGGCCGCGGCCGCCCGGCCCCGCGTGATTGCATCGCTATCGCCATCTCTCGGTCACACGCGGCAACAGGCGTGCCGGGACACGGGCCCCCGCGGCGTTGCCACGTATCACTCGCGCCGAGGACGAATATCAGTCACGAGACAATTCGCTCGGACCCCGGTGGAATCCGCCTGACGTAGCACGCTAGTATGTGTAGGGGCGCCGACGTCACTGCTGCCACCGGCGGCCGCTTTATTTATAACGCCGGCCTCCGGCGCTCCGACTGGCTGCTCGGCGAAAACCATTTGCCTACCATTGCATCTGCTCTCCTTTTGTGCCTTTCACGGGTAGGTAGCCTGGCATTTTTTTGCAGGTGGAGGCCGTTCCTGTGGACTCTCTGTCTCTCAAACTGCTTTAAACTGCTGCCGTTATCTCAAGTGTCACGATTTGTTCCAGGAAACTTGTTCCTACTGGTGCACCGCCGTCGGCTCTTGCTTCTAGTCCTTGTGTCCACTTTAAATAGCTACTAAAATATCTGTATTTCTCATCATGCATGTGACAATTTCCATTGCAGCTCACTCTGGTAGTGCCCATTTAACTTAATTACATAATTGTCTGTCTTTAAATATGTTAAGAGACTTTGAGGAGCTGACAAACGTTACTCCTTGGGGTTGAAAGTGGGGTAGTACGTACTACTATTTTTGCCTCTCTTTATAACGTAAAATAATAATTGCAGGAACATTGATATGTTGTATGGTCTTCAGTCTGGAGACTGGTTTGTTGCAGTTTTCCACCCTACTCTAACCTGACAAGCCTAATCATCTCTACATGAGAACGGCATCCTACATTCCTTTGAATCTGCTTACTGTCTCCCTCTGCGGTTATCACCCCAAACACTTCCCTCCAATGCTAAATTCAAGATTCCTTGATATCTAAGAATGTGTTCTACCAATCGATCATTTCTTTTAGTCAAGGTATGCCAGAAATTCCTTTTCTCCCCAATTCCGTTCAGTACCTCCTCATTCGTTACACGACTCACCCAGCCAATTTTCAGCATTCTTCTGTAGCACCACATTTCAAAAGCCTCTATTCTCTTCCTGTCTGAACTACTTGTAGTCTAAGTTTCACTCCCATAGAAGGCAACACTCCACACAAACGCCTTCAGAATGGACTTCCTTAGGATTAAATAAATATTCGATGTTAACAAATTTAGCTTTTTCAGAAAAGCTTGTTTCGTTACCTGATCTAATTCCTTCAGCATCGCCTGGTTTTCTTAGACTAAACTCCGTTGCCCTTGTTTTATCCTAGTTTTGCTCTTGTTAATGTTCATCTTATATGCACCTTTCACCACACTGTCCATTCCGTTCAGCTGCTCTTTCAGGTCCTGTGCTGTCTCTGACAGAATTACTATGTCATCGGCAAAACGCAAAGTTTTTATTTCCTCACGCTGAAATTTAATTCCTTCTCCAAATTACTCCCCGCTTTCCTTTATAGCTTGCTCAATCTACATATTGAATAACATTGGAGATAACCTACAACTCTTACTCCTTTCCCAACCACTGCATCCCTTTCATGCCCTTTAACCCTGATAACTGTCTCCTGGCCTTTGTACAAGTTGTAAATTACTTTCCGTTCCATATATTTTACTCTTTCTGATTTCAAAATTTGAAAGTGTATTCCAATCAACATTATCAAACGCTTTCTCCAAATCTACAAAATCTAGAAATTTAGGTTTGCCTTTCCTGAATGTATCTTCAAAGATAAGTCGTAGAGTACTGCGTCCTGTGTTCCTACATTTCTCCTGAATCCAAACTGAGCATCCCAGAGGTGAGCTTCTACCAGCTTTTTCAACCTCCTGTAAATAATTCGCGTTAGAATTTTGCAACCATGACACATTAAACTGATGGTTCTTTAAATTTCACACCGGTCTGCGCCTGCTTTCTCTGAAATTGGGATTATTACATTTTTATTAATGTCTGAGGATATTTCGCGTGTCAGATTCATCTCTCAGTATAGTATCTCCTATTTCATTATTATCTACTTCCTCTTTTCTTCCTACAATATTGTCTTCAAGTTCACTTCCTTCTTTCCCTTCTTTGCTGAGAACTGATTTTCATAGGGGTATTCTTCTTGTCTGCAAATGTCTCTCTTATTTTCCTGTAGGCAGTATCTATTTTTCACTTATATAAATTCGAAATATTCAAACATCTCTACCGTTGAAGGGCATTGTAATACATTCATTGGCCAAATTGAAAATTTGTGATGGACCGCTATTCGAACCTGGATTTCCCGCTTCGAGCCAGCGGTCGCCTTACCATCTAGGCTATCAAGACATGCTACTCGTCTCCCTAAATTCTCAATATATCGTGCACTATGATGATAGGCCTATTGCTTGCAGCTATAACTGTTTTCACGCAAGGTATCGGGTGTGTGCGATGTATTGAGAATTTGTACAGGCCTGGAAGCTTGTCTGGATAGGTAACTGGTGAAGGAGACCGCTGATCCGAAACGGAAAATTCGGGTTCTAATCCTGGTCCAACACAATTTCAACTTCACCTCTAAATTAATTTAAATGCCCGAAAACGGTCGAGATTTTCGAATGTTTTGAGTTCTTAAATTCACGGCCGTTAATGTGAACTAATGACATGGAAGGCTAAAGGAAGAAATTAATTTTCTCCGTTTAAGATACGGTATCACCATAAAATGAGGAAGACGTATTGGAGAAAAAGATTCGTTTCTTGCGACGCGTAGTGTTGTAAGGTTCCATACGGCTGTTACTGCGATGTTGCTGTTTCGTTACAGCGTGTTCCAGGTGTCGCCGTACATATTACGTGACGATGGGTTAAAAATTAATATACAACAGACGATGGGTTCAAAATTAATATTAAACATTCGTATGGACGATAACCCTCAAGGATGGAATCACCGTGGAAGTTAGAAGAGGCAGTTACAGTATCTTCAGAAACCAGATACTCGCTGGAGTGCCACAAGTCTATTCAGCGACTATACAGATAACACATTTCGTTCGCGTTCTTCTCGACTTTCCTCCCTTCTTGACTCTGCCGACTTCCTTTGTGGGTGTATGCGATTGCTCTGGCGCCTATCTGTATCCGCCATTCCAGCAATGCTGTACATTTCATTAACATGTTGGATCATGGCAGTTTTTACTGGGGGCTGAGCTCGACAGCGAGCACCACGGGTCAGCGCAAGGACTACATCGGTAGGTCTTTTCAAGCAAAGGGGGACCGGATGTCGTGACGTATTCACGCTTACGCCTCTACACGTGCAGTGAATACATCTGTGTGTATGTGTGTGTGTGTGTGTGTGTGTGTGTGTGTGTGTGTGTGTGTGTGTGTCCTTCACAGATAAACCCCCAGTCTTCAGGATCGACTAGCGGTCACCAAAATTGTCACTGATACATTTTTCCATTTCAAATTCCCGCGCTCTTCCCCGGAATGTTCCGGACTAATATTCGTTATTTGCATATTTCACTTGGGATGTTGCAGATTCAGTGAATCGACAGTTTTCAATCTGTCTGTAATGAGGGTGCCTCCCTTATCACAAAAATCTTCTGTCCCAAATTATTCACCAGTTCCATTGCCGACCTGTTAAGTTTCAATATGTCAAACTCTGTGAAGAGCTTATTTGCAAAGTAATGATTTCTTTAGCGCTTAAATAAGCACGCCGCGGTTACATTGACTGCCTACGTGCCTACATAATTGCAATAAAACGGCCACGTCCGCTCGAAAATGTAACGCAAGGGCAGCTTTCTACAACAAACTGTTTATAGCCAACCTTCAGGAGCGATGATACACCAGTCTCGACGAAAACTGAATATTTGGAAAATAAGTTTCTATTTTTTCTTATCACCAAAGTAACAGTTCACGCAGAAGCTCACAGAAAACAGATAGTTACAGTTTGTTCGGTTAAAAATACTTCGATCTGGCCATGTAGTCCCTTCCAGATATTCGTGTAGTATAAAACCATGGAGCATCCTCCTTAATGGGAAAATGACAGTAAATTGCAAGGGTCGGGTAGGGTGTATCATCTCGTTTTTCTGGGATATAGGAAGGCATTATTAGATTCGGATTTGTCACAAAAGGACCACGGATAGCCTCAGTGCGAATTGCGTTTTTCTTTTCTCCGTCCAGAACCTCTTCATCCTTTCTCTTCTCTCCCGCTCTTCAGTATCCTCTTCCCTGGTCTGCTCCACTGGTGGTTTTCTATTCTCTTCGTGTATTATTTCTTGTCCTCAGTCTCCGGCATATTGGTCGGTGTTTACTTGCTACTTCAGCTCGCCTTTCCTTCCACCTTGATCGCCAATTCCAAGTAACCTTTCCGGGGCTCAACGACCCACTTCGTCCTGTTTTTCCTCTTGTCGTCCCTGCTGTTACCGATAATCTTTTCGTCATTCGGCCCATATTCATCCTGATTACATGTCCTGCAAATCTGGCTCCTCAAGAGTCTGGTTTCTCCTGATATTGTTGTCATGTTCGGATAAAATTCTTCCCTAAGTTACTTGTTCATGGTTAAATACGTCTACAGTTGTACTGGGAATTTTATTGACAGTCGTTACACAAACCGGTTTCAGAATCTCAGCCCTCTCTTCATGTAAGTCTGTAAGTAATACAAGGGGACGATGAAAAAGTTTCCGTTTGAAGACTTTGCTGCAGGGTATAATAGAGCGACTCAGATGCCGGTATGCAAGCACAGACATTTAGACAAGCGATTATTACGAGTTACATGTCTTTCCAGGGTGTGTGCGGTACATGCGGAAACGTTAACTACAGCGACATAATTTCCAAACGCGTCCAGAGAGCACCACCGTACTGCCATTCTTTTCTTCGCTGGAGAACAACACTGGCAGTCATCGTCGGAGAAGGAAGGATGCCTAAGGGCATCACGTCTGTCGAAAATTACCGTTCTGAAAAATGCACCAAGGAAAGTGCTAGTTGCGATATGACACGAGACGCCGATTCAAATGTTTGTTAAGCTTAAGGGACTTAACTGCGGGGTCATCAGTCCTTAAACTTACGAACTGCTTATGAACTACCTTATACTAAAGACGACACAAACATCCATGTCCGAGGAGGATTCGAACCCCCGACCGCAGCGGCCGTGCAGACTGACTGACGCGCCGCAGACCGCTCGGCCACTGCGACCGGCGAGACGCCGGTAATTTTGGAGGTCAGCATATCTATTACTGAGACCCCCGCCCTATAGTCAGATGTCCCCGCATGCAATTATTCCCCCCTTAACAAATGCCTAGAAGGGTCTAAGATTCCTGTCGGACTACTTCAAGCACAAGGACAGCGTGTTTTAACGAGCGGCTATCAACAGGAGGAGTCAAAAGTATATGTAGTATACTCTTTCATTTCATGAAACATTGCAGGCATTGGGAAACCTGAAGATTCCAGTAAGATATCAGTGAGGTGGTCTATCTTCAACTGTATGTACCGAACTTGGGCGACATCTTGAAATCGCCCATCTTGATTCTCTCAAAGAGGTTGGTTTTTTTTTTTTTTTTTTTTGGAAAAAGAGATAATGTAATATCAAATAACAGCATTTTCTGACAAGTTCATTCTTGTAAACATATTCGATGTAGCAATTATCTGATAACACATTTTGTTTGCAGGTATAGATTGGAGTTTTCTCCAAAAAGAACGATCATTTAATGTGTTAAACCCGTTCTTCTTCTTGGTCTACGCACATTTGAAAGCTCTGAATCCATTCGTCGTGCCAAACGGAGACTGATATCCGCAGAAATGCTGGCAAACGCGTCTTCAGTACTTTGCTCGAGATGGTGTTTGTTTCTTATTTTCTTTGGATATACGATTTGCTTTTAATGGGAAAAACACTTCTTGCAGCAAATCCAGGTATCAGCTTTTAGCTTTTACGTTCTAGTCAACAGAAAGCGATAAATTTCCACGAGTATCCCATACTCGACACAAACTTTACGTTAGTGACTACGTTTTGAAGATTCCACACAATGTGGGTTCGAGTTGCTCAGTGTGACGTTAGAGGTCAGCACTGACAAAGTTTGCTTCTTTCTGAAAAAGATCGCTTATGCTAAAGAAGGTTCTTGCAACTTTCAAACCATGACTGCTTCATCGCATCTGTGTACAGGAATGAAATTGCCATAAGATGCCTATGTTCCATACATGACACCCTTTCCATAAAAAGACTTCAAGATTATCGAACTCAAGACGGTGCCCAATGTTAGGTACATACCTTAGAAGACAGACCACATCACCGATACTGAATATTCCCAGTTTCCTAGTTGTTCCATAGAGGTATTATTTTTGTACGGCATTTAAATGGAAACTTTTTTTGATCTTCTGTATGTAAATATAAACTGAAAGACCGATCAAACACAAAAGAATATTGCAGCAGGGAAATAATTTTTGGATACATAAAATCTCTGAGTGACTAGACCTAAAACAGTAGCCGACCCGTCCGTTACACAGCTAACAACCAGGCCAATCGTATTTTATAAAATGACCTTCATGCTGAATCGCCAAATGTGTTTTCGCAAACAGTATTCAAAGCCAGTGTTCATCTACTCATTCTTCCTCGAACATTGCACTCTGCTAGGGTGCATATGTTTGTCTTCTGTAGCGTACAAAAAGTGTGAAAAATATCTCTGATACTAGTCGCTTTTGTAACTCTCCCACCTCGGAACTTAAATTTTATCACTGCTGTTTCCGCTAGAGATCACTTTAATGCCAGCATTTTCTGATCTTAACGATAGCGGGAGGAAAAGCATTCTTAAGTCCTCAACACTCCTAAAGCCACTTAAGTGATGTTGTGTCGAGTATATAGTTCGACCATGCTAAAATTTTTCATTGTAGCTCATAAGCCGTTAAGTTACGTTGCAGCGAAAAGTTACTTTTCAAAAGAACGTACGTGGTTAAGTTGTTCGCTGAAAAATGGGCTGAAAGAAGTCTACCCAAGAAAATAGTGCCATTGATGTAGCCAACTGAACTGAGAACTGCTAGTGAACTTGCTACTACTCGTGCGTACACACGTTATTCATCAGTCAGAGGGAATAAAGTGAATAGTTTGGCACGATAAGCTAATAGACACCGTTAACAAAGAGTACACGGACACTAAAATAGGTGAGGTGACTCGAAGCTAAAACGAACAGGCCACGATGGCAAAGTACCATCCAGTATGAATCTTGATCGTAACCTCCCGCTATGTCTTCGGTTCTCTTGCTTGGTCTGTAGATTAAGTACTTAGATAAAATAACCGTTAAAAAAACTGGTATTGCGGGTAGTGCTTACACTGACAAGTGATTTAGCAAGGAGTGGTTCAAAGTGAATGAAAATACATATGATGAAAGTCCGTTTGACTTGATTGAACTGATTACAATGTGGGATGAAAGAGACAAGGCCGTTAGCAGTTACAGGTGGAACGTTGTCACATAAATAGGGTACTGCACCATCTCTGGCCGCAATGCAGGGCTTTAATGTCGTTTTGAATGGTATCGAACAGCCTTTGGATTCTTTCCAGAGACATGTTTGTGCGCTCTGTTTGTAGCTGCCCCCTCAACATACCACGGATTGGTACTGGAACGGGCTCCCTTTGCAGTGTCGTCCCTCCCGGGCTAAATGATGGAGAGGTCCGGTGATCTTGCGGGACAGGGGAGGACGTCAACATGCTGTAGACATTCCTTAGACATTCATGTGCGGGCGTGCATATTTAGTTGGAGCATGGTCGTCTTACACATCAGGGGTATGACATGCGAACACACTGTCTCGGACGCATCGTTGTACCCTCAGTGTCTGCCGAAACACGAATGGAGGAGACCTGAACGCATATCCAAGGGCTCCACATACCATGGTGCTAGGCGTTGTGTCCCCACAATATTGGCAGGATGCTCACTCTGCCTTTGATGCCGACAAATACCATGGGCATCGAAGGCTAAGGAGAAGCGGGACTCGTCGCTGAACATGAGACACCATTCGTTCTCTGGTCATGCCTCTCGAGCACCGGATCACTCCAAATTTCAAAGTTGGTTTTATGGTTCCAGTGGCATCCGACTATGGGGTTACAGGAACCACCAATACTGTAGGTGCGAATTGTGGAAACACTTTGCGCGAACTTGTACGACCACGTCTTGAGTACTGCTCAAGTATTTGGGACCCGCAGCAGATCGGTTTGAAGGAAGACATAGAGGCAGTTCAGAGGCGAGCAGCTAGATTTGTTACCGGTAGGTTCGACCAATGCGCGAGTGTCACGGAAATGCTCCGGCAGCTCAATTGGGGATCGCTGGAAGAAAGACGACGTTCTTTTCGTGAATTTCTGTTAAGTAAATTTAGAGGGCCGGAATTTGAAGCTGAGTGTAGTACGATCTTGTTGCCGCCTACTTACATTTCGCGTAAAGATCACAAAGACAAGATAAGAGAAATTAGGGCTCGTACGGAGGCATATAGGCATTCTTTTTTTTTCCTCGTTCAATTTGGGAGTGGAATAGGAAAGGAAATGCCTAGTAGTGGTACAGTGTACCCTCCGACACGCACCTTACGGTGAATTGCGGAGTATGTATGTAGATGTAGAACTCAAGATGATGTAGTGCATGTTCGCCGATGGTGCGTGCTTGGGTCTTGGATCTCGGATTGCTTGGCACTCCATACGACGGTAGGCCTACTTCCTGGTTATATTTATTGGTCACTACACAATGATTCCAACGTTGGGACACTGTGACACATGAATAGCCAACATGCGTAGAAGTTACACGATACGACCAATCTGCTTTACGTAGTTAAACGATAGAGCCCCCTTTCAAACAGTCATTTGGTGGATAGACTGTCAAACGCGTCTGCGAAGCATTGCTGGTACTTAGAACTGTACTTAAAGGTCTTGCTTAACTCTGACTCATGGCAGTTGGCTGGTACCAAGGTTTCTGTCAATAGGAACTTTCTGACTAGCTGTGCAGTTCTTGCTCCGCTAAATAATTTTACCGTCTCCTGAAGGCTTAAACTTCAACGGGATTTAAAGCTCTGCTCTTTGTCCTTCCTTTTTTAGTCAGAACGCTTAAACCTACAGAAATGAAAAGATTCATGTGAACCTCGTCGTTTGCATAAGTGTCAAACAATGCGGCTTTAAGAGATCAATATTCTGCACGCGGAAACAGTTAACGGCGTCACTTACCTGACGGAATTTATTTCGAGGCAACGATTTCTGGAATAAGAGCAGGAAGAGTACACGCTTGCGCAGGAGTAGCCGCGTGGTCTAAGGCATCATTCTACGGATTGGGTGGCCGCTCTCGCCGGAGGCTTGAGTGCTCTTTCAGGGGTGTGTGTGTGTGTGTGTGTGTGTGTGTGTGTGTGTGTGTTTGTCCTTAGTGTAAGTAGTTACGGAATCTACAGACTGATCAATAGGAGTTTGATCCCCAATATGTTTACAAACATTTGAACATTTTGAATAGTGGACGCGAGAGCTAGACGTGTAGGATCAAGATGAATAGGGCATGAAATACTAATCGAACGAAAACAAATATTTTGCAGAAAAAAATTATTTGGAAAATAAGAGTAACTATCGTAATGTTAAACTTGTAGCTAGTAGGAAGTAGGAGGGTACACCTATCGTGTCTTTTGGTTGTACACAATAAAAGGTAGTAAGTATTGGAAGTGCGGTATTGAGATAAACGTTCTTTGTTAGGTTAGCACATTGTAAGTGGTATTTGACATTCACCACAGCATACTCAATTACTGTTTCGTAGAGCCCGAGTTACTTTGGAAAGGAATTGGGAACAGTTAAGTGTTTTCGCTGGAGTGTGTCCATGCCTCACACACAAGTAGGCGGGCTCCTTGGGAGAGCGACCCGGCCGTCACGCAGTGGTCGCTAGAAACTGGCCAGACGAGCGCGTTTGCCCACGGCGAGGTCTTCGACCGCTCAGTCTGACCCTTCCCTTGTCTCTTGTACAGCGGCGTGCGAGCTCAGCTGCAGGTACCCGGCGCGAACGGTCAAGCCACGCCGCCGGGACCACAACCAGTGCCGGCAGCCTCTGGCCTTCTGCTTCTGGAGGCACTCGCAACTGTTCGCAGTCTATATATATAATTACTCTGTCCTGCCCTGCAGTGTGTTCGTCCAAGCACCTTTCTGTATTTTTACTATAGTCGATATTTTTTGTGGATCATCAGGATATTGCCCCCAATAACCTGCTCCTTCAAATCACTCTCGTAGCAGTCCCCTCCCCCACAGCGCCCACCTCCCCATTTTTCCCTTTCCCCATCTGTACATCCCTCCTACCTCTACCTCAACTCGATACACAACAGTTGTGCCTTCATAAGTCACAGTAATTGTCATGACATGGACGAGATGTGTTGCAGTTGCAACTACGAAGGTAAACCTCTTCAGTTATGCACAACTATGTTAAACGTAAAGTCTGTTAATCTTACAATCAAATTATTATAAAACGTTTTCAGTTAGTACATATATTCTTTTCTATGTTTTAGATTCTGAAGATCCTGATGGATCGAAACATGTAAAAAAACAAACCAATTGTAACTGTGGACTGATGATCAATCTTTTCTGATATTCTTCTGCCGTTCCATTCTCTAATAGCTCGCGGGTTAAAGGAACACCTAAATCTTTCCGGTTTCGATCTGATTTCTCTTATTTTGATATCATCTCCCTGTGTAAGTGGTTGCTAGCAAAATATTTTCGCAATCGTAAGAGAAAGTCACTGAAAGAAACTCCTTAAATAGATTTCGCCGCTATGAATAACGCCATTCTTTTAACGATTTCCGCCCCAACTCATGCATCATTTCCGTGTCTGTCTCTAACCTGTATGGCGATAATACGAAACGAGCTTCCCTTATTTGAACCTTATCTAATGTCCTCCGTAAGTCCCACTTGGTGGGGATCCCACAATGCGCAGCAATAGTCCTATATATAACGCACAAGTGTAGTGTAGGCGGCAGTTTCTGTAGTAGAACTGTTGCATCTTCTAAGTGTTCTGCCAATTGAACGCAGCATTTGGCTCGCCTTCCCTATCATATTTTCTGTGTTCTTTCTAGTTTGTCCACAATTGTAATTCCTAGGTATTTGATGCCAGATATCGTTGTACCACAAGGAGTCGCTGTTCTGTATGTGAATAAAGTTGTAGTGCCTGTTACGGGGTGAGGCTTTGTACGTCTGATGCACCGATACGATACTTCCTGGCAGATTAACACTTAGTGTCGGAGCGAGAGTGGAACATTGTACCTTTGCCATTCTTGGGAAAGTTCTGCACAAAATGAGCTACCCTAGCACCACTTACGACCCGTCCTCAGCCTTTTCCTTCCGCCTTCCTCGTCTCCTTCGTCGCAGACTTCACTGAAATTCCCCTACGAAACTTGCATAACCAATATATATTATTGGAAGAAATGATATTGGGGTGGCGCGCAGAATTAACAATACTCATTGAAGAAATATTTCGACATCATATCTTAGCCGCGAGGGGAAGGGATATTTGTAGAATGAAATTTTCATTCCGTAGCTTGAGCACGCTGGTATAAAACTTCCTGGCAGGTTGAAGTACTCCTCTACAGAATGCATATTTCATTCTGGAAATATGATGGTTTTGACTAAGCCATGCCCTCGCAATATGATTTCTTCCAGGATTGGTAGTCGTGCGAGTCTCTTACGATAAATTCCCTGAAGTTTGAAAGGCAGGAGACGAGGTTCTTGCGGAAGCAAAGCTGTAAAGGAGGGGCGTGAGTCGTGTAAGGGTTGCTTAGTTCGTAAAACACTGCGGAAGGCAATGGTCTCGAGTTAGTCCAGGTCCGGCACATAGCTTTTATCTGACGTAAGACTTGTTATGTATTGTGCAGATTGTGGTGGCCTGAAGAGATTTAGACAGGTCCCATCCATTCAAGGAAGTCTTATTCCATCTTATGCTAATGATACATCAGTAAAACTACACTTTCCAAAGTGCTGACATGCAGAAGCTGGAAAAAAAGGCTTGATTTCCACAACCGTTCTTGAGAGAGCAAGATACCTCCTTAGACTACTTTTGGTGCCATATGGGTGTACGATGGTTTTAATCCATGACATTTTGCTCTGTGCGTTCTGATTCTAGACACTGTAAGATGTTGAGAATCATATATTCGCAATTTTTAACTCAAATCTGTTCTAATGATATAGCATTTACGTAACGTTTCGCGAAGTGTGGCTTCCTTTCCACTTCGTTTCCCGTATTTTGATTTTGGAAATTTCTTCACCCTACCGTAGCATTATCCCTTGACCTAGCGGCCATACCGCACGAATTTTTTTCACTTTTCACTTCTTTCACCTGTAGCAATGTTGTGAAAAATTCAGTTTCACCGTGGTTCTGAATGAACTAAAAGGGTGTATCGGTTCAAAGATTGGAGGAAGGCAATGCTACATCACTTCCAAACAGGACCATGCCTAGGAAAGCGCTACCGATCTTCGGATTGTATACTTATCTTTACTTGTATGGCGGCGAAACAATTCTGAAAAAGCCGCTAACCTAACTTTATAGAACGTGGGAATAAACTACAGGCCTGTAACAGGGTTGCCCTCTAGCATGTTTTGCGTTTTGTCATTCTAACTTAGCACGTAATGTAAGACTTAAGTTGTAATTTGCCATTTGGACGAGTTGACATGTAAACGCCGGCATGGGATTGACATTTCCAGCGGTGCGCTTAACGTGCTGCGCCCTGGCGAGGCGTTTGTGTGCCAACGGTGTGCGCCCCGCGCAGCGGCGCTGGCCTATGGGCCAATGATCGTTAGGATCCCAGGAGCTGGCGCGCCGCCATGTCTGCCCGCCGCGCTCCTCCTGGACTCGCCAAGTAACACCTCCACCATATACTCACAGCCACAGGCTGCTACATCTGCAAACGTAACCTTTTTCAGTGTTCTTTGCCTATTGTTTTTCTTATCTCCTTTATTATTACTAATATTGCTTGTGGTCGAAATTCGACCTGTTGTGTTCACAAAGTAACGAATCCCTTTTTATTATTATATGTAAGCGAAGCCAAGAAATAATTTTATTCCGTTACCGCAAAATTGATATTTCCACTGCTCACAATACGGTCGACTTCCTAGTTCGATGCATTCTACCGGTAGAAAGCTGTTGTGCTAGACCTGTGCCTTTGGTCTAACACCCCGTTTAGATATGAAAATATCGGCTTCCTTCAACCACTCCTAACGGCTCTGTACTCTCATGATTGTTTTTGTGCACGTCTATGGCAAACCCCCTCTCCAATTTCATTTGCCTCATTGTGTAATTAATATTAAATATCGGTATTTGAATTTTCGTGTTCGCCTATTTATATAATTTAGAAAGAAGCATTCTTTTGCTAACAGCTGCACAATTTATTCTCAGCCGGTTTCGACACTGACTAGGACAATTATGTAATCTCCCGTTGATATTAGTCAATACCGAAACACGTACATAATAAACAAATACGCAGCCGTCGGGCCTCATAGGTAACTTAGCTTCTTCCATGCGTGTAACATGGTTCCTCCATCTCAACCTGTTTACTCTGCTTCATATATGGTGTTCATTCCCAGTTTTTGATTTCATCATTATGGACCCCCCTCCTGCCTATCCTAGTTATCTAACTGGGAAAAGGGGACCTACAGTTCAAAATGGAATCCGAACCACGTGTCGTTTCTGACGACTCTTCACATTAGTTGAAAGGTGAAGGCTAACGTGAAATGTAAACTGAGAAATTTCTTTAGAGACGGATACGATGCCGCGACCTTACGGTTTAAAGTCTAGCACTTCATGCCCCTGAAGACATGGTGATCATTCTGCTATATGCCGGCGACAACACAACCAATATCTTACGAACCCTTTCCAGGACAACCTTGCCTATCCATTCAAACGTTAATCCTGCATATTAGTTAGAATTTTTCATTTCCTGCTGCCACTAGATTTTTTAGTTTTGGTCTTCCCTATTGTACTCTTACCGTCAGTGTTGGAATCTGGAAAATTCCTTATTGCCACGCCCTCCTTTCTTAGGAGTATGTCGTAATTTGTCATTTCTACTCACCTTAAGTTCCGTATTCGGATGACAGCAGCTTTAGATACGGTACCTGTCTCGTCGGAATATTTTCTTTTTACTTGGTCCCCATGCTCAGCTTCGGCGTTTTTAATTCGGATTTGTTGTGGTTAATTTTAGGGGCTGCCTGATGTCCTTCCAGTTTCCATTCCCTTTAGCCCCAGGAGAAAATGTTTCCTATCTGTCCACCTGTAGTGTTACACATGTGAAAGTGCGCGAACGTTTATCTAAATGTTTTCGTATCCTGTAACAGGCGGAGTTGGGTACCAGCCCGGAATTCACTTAATGGGCTGTGGGAAACGGCCTAAAAGCCACATCGGCGGCAAACCTCCCAGTACCAGAGCTTTGTCACGAAGCTAATCGGGCGGGTCATCCAAATGTGTCAGTAATTTCTTGGAATCAATTAAGGTGTATTTCGCTCTTATCCCTTTCAAAATCCCGGTCTAGTACCCTTCCTCAATCCAACCGTATGCTCCCTCCGTATGTAATAATATCGACGTCGACGGGACGTGAACCCTAATATTCACTGTTGCTCATCTTCTTCCTCTAGAGCTCTGATGTTAATCCATCCTCTTAGTGAACTATTTTATACTTTTTTTTGTCTCCGGGTTTTCTGAGGGAGTATTATATTGTTTTGTTCCTATAGAAAACGCCGTGAACTAGATTTTTTCATTGGTGGTGTATTTTTTGTACCTTCACTAATGACAAACTAATTACATCCATCGTGAAACTTCATATTTCTTTTAAAACTGTACTAGAAACTTACTTCAAATTTTACTGTTCGCATTTCATTGCTGTCGCATTGCCTCCATCTCGCGGAATATACGTTGTGAGATATCTAGGAAAAAGAATTGATTATAGCCTGCTCTTTTGAGTGTGCAGGTCAAGTAGTAGCGGACTTAAAAATAGCAGTAGAATGTTTTTAATCAATAATGCTACATACTAATGTCTGGTGCCTAAGCTGTCAGACAAGTAAGAGGAGAGTGTAGGGAAGCGGACACAGTTTTAGAACACCCTGGGAACGAGGTCTGAGCAGAGCAGAGGAGCGGGCGTATCACCCCCTTGGGACGACAGGGCGCGCTCTGTGGTCAGAAGGCTAGTGGAGACGGACTGCGCTCAATACTCCACTCCAGCACGTGCCTCGGCTAGTCTCGGCAGCGTCTCTCTCTCTCTCTCTCTCTCTGCACCCACGCCGCAGGCAGGCCACGCATCCACCGCCGGGGCCTGGGTGTAGTAATGGCTGCTGCTGCAGGCAAGGGCGAGCAAGGGCACGCCAGCCACACCTGCATTTCTGCCCTCTGGGGCAGACCGCCGATTCGCTATCTGCACGACGGTCAGTACATTACTCTAACACTCAAAGTGTTGGAAGGTTTTTTTAAAAAAAGTTCTGTGCACAACTTTTGTCTGTGCATCAGTTTTCCCAAGACACTACTCCGGCGATATATTGAAACACTGTTCGTTTTAGTACAGCCAGACAACTGAACGGATGATATCGTCCTGCACCTTCTTCCTTTGTTTTCTATCAGTAGAAGGAAATGAAAATTTATTTTTATTGTTGAATAATATGCCAGTTTTTTCCCCTACCACTAAGAGAATACAGCTGTCTTCAGGTCTCGTAACAGCATAATATCATTAATGTGGACTAGTGCATTTAATCCATGAAGTCTCACTTTTTCGTTTAGCATTTTTCCAGTAGCTTAAAAATCATTAGGCTTGTTATTATATAATACCTTCGAAAATGGGTTTTCTGCCGGTAAGGCAGCGCGGAATGGCCGCTTGGTCTTAAAAGATCACATGGGTACCGAACTTCAGAGGGTTTTTATTTTTATTTTTTTTTTTTTATTTTTTTTTTATTATGGCACGTGGAGTTCAGAACACGAATAACAATCAGCCAAAGCCATTCGACGCAATTCTCAAAATATCTCGAGAAAATAGACTTTGAAGTTTTTCAACTACACGTAAGTACCAATAATTAAGTTGGAACGTCTGTCGGTGTCGCTCAGATGGTGGCGATCTGGCCTTACTACCATAGGGTTCGTGGTTCGAATCCTGCAGTGACAATTTATTTTTTTCGTCGTGTTCGAATATTTACACAATTGTAAAATCTAATTTTTTTTTTCGAAAAATGCACTTATTTTTGTTTATTCATAATATCTTTACTTTATAAAAGGTTTTTAATAAGTATGGTTTCAATCAAAAAAACCTTTACATATTACCTTCACTATTAGTTGACGACGGTAGTCTTTGACTTCAGTTTGGGAAGAGCTACGACGCTGTTTTTGGAAAGTCATCTCCATAGCTACTAATGACTTTCCAAGCAACTAACCTGCTCAACCATCGTTTTACGTGACGACAAAGTGTTCATCTAGTCTACATACATGTAACAAAAACTGACACTACACGTGTAATTAGAGATCCCAAAATGTTTTATATAACTAAATCCGTGAACAACGAAAAAACTTGTCACAGCGGGATTTGAACCACCAACTCTAACTTGAGGCCACAACGCTACTACCCGAGCTACACCGACACATGCTGCAACTGTTTTAATTTTGGTACTTACATATACTTGCGAAACTTCAGAGTCGATTTTCTCGAAAACTTTTGAGAGTTGCATCGAATGGCTTTGGCTGATTGTTATTTAAGTTCTGAAATTTACGTATCATAAAGAAATTCTGAAATCCGATGCCCATGTGGTTTCTTTGTACGAGGTTTCGCCCTTTCAAAATTACTATTACTGTTGAAACTTCTCGTGCCTTCACATGTTGACCTACTAAGTTGTGTTGGAAAACACAAAGCACACTCTTATAGGTCTATATGTACGGCTCTGTGAAAGAAATGCCCAGCAACTAGAATAGCTCCAAATGGTATACTGTGTGCAAGGAGTAAAATATCCGAAATAACAATGTTATTAATGAATCATTTATTTTTATATAAGAGGTTTTATTTTAACGTTTGCAAATAATGTAGGCAACGTCGGATAACTCAGTTGAACAATGTTTATTCAAACACGCATATTACCTACTGGAAGGGACCCCCCAAGTGCACGCTGCCGCCTGCCTCCTTCGGAGCAATGTTTGACGTATGTCTTTTTTACCCCGGCTTTTCTTTCACCTTACACTGTTTTATTGGTGTACGAAATCTTAAGAGGTCATCCATTAATTTTTTTGTATGCACTTTGGTGACATTTCTTGAATTGTGGTGTCTTCCTCGCCCT
Source organism: Locusta migratoria (assembly GCA_026315105.1). Lineage (NCBI taxonomy): Eukaryota > Metazoa > Arthropoda > Insecta > Orthoptera > Acrididae > Locusta > Locusta migratoria. The sequence goes on along the minus strand of CM048746.1, from coordinate 490,170,571 downwards.
CGCGAGAGGTTCGTCGTATAATTTCGAATAATTTTGATATGTTTATGTTTCATACCACAAACACCTATGTTTTACATTTTTCTATGAAATTAGATGTGAAAAATCATAACTATGTCTAAGGTGAATTTTGTGAGTAAATGTATCCTTTATAATTACAATAATGCATTTGCTCTTAATTAAAAAGATAACGTGACATTTTTATTACCCCGCCTTCTTGAAACTTGGTGGATCCCTCCACCCTATCTTGCACTCATCCAATCATTGACCGCACCCTTACGTATAGTGACATGATAGTAAGACGGTTTTGAACTGTAAGGTATATCCAGTCACTGACGATAACTTACTGGCTATATGAACTGTCGAGAAACCTGAAGAAACAGCAAAAAGATAGAAAAGTAAGGGGATGAGACCTGGATAAACTTAAGGAACCTTAGGTTGTTGAGTTTCAGAGGGAGCATTACAACTCTGTGATTGAAACGGTGGAAAGAAATATGGTTTAGAAGAACTGATAAGCTTTGAGAGGTAAAGTAGTGAAGGCCGCAGGGGACCAAATAGGTAGAAAGACAGGGCTTAGTAGAAAACGTTGGATCACACAAGAGATACTAAACTTAATTGATGAATGGAGAAAACATAAAAATACAAGAGGGAATAGAGACGGCTGAAAAATGAGGTTGACGGGAAGTGCAGACAGGCTAAACAGGAGTAGCTAGAGGATAGATGCAAGTCTGTAGAAGAATAAATAACTAGGGGAAAGATAGGTACCGCCTACAAGAAATTAAGAGGGTTGGAGACAATAAAAGCAGTTGCATTAATATCAAGGACTCAAATGGAAAACCAGTACTAAGCAAAGAAGGAAAAGATGAAAGGTGGAAGGAATAAATAGAGGACATTCAGAAGGGAAATAAAGGCAGTATTGTAAAAATGAAAGAAGTGGATGAAGACTAGCTAGGAGATACGATACTGCGAGAATAATTTGCTGGAGCACTGATTATCTAAGTTGGAACAAGGCTTCTGGAGTGGACATTCCTTCAGAGCTACTCATGCCTTTTGGTAAGTCAGCCGTGAGAAAACTGTTACACCTGGTGTGCAGATGCATGAGACATGGAAAATACCTTCAAACATTCTAAAAGAATGTAGTAATTCTAATTCACAGAGAATGTAAGTATAGACAGGTATGAAAATATCAGGCCTAAAAGTTTAATAAATCATGGTTGCAAAATAGAAACACTAATTATTCACAGACTAGTGGAAAAACTGGTAGAATCAGATCTCAGCTAAGGTCAGTTCGGATTTAGGAGAAATGTAGGAAAACGTGAGGCCTTACTCATCTTACGACGTATTTTAGACGATAGAGTAAGGAAAGGCAAATCTACGTTTATAGCTTTAGAAGAGCCGTTCAGGAAAGCATCAGAAAGTAGCAGAAGCTTTCGGAGAGAAGAAATAAAAATTTCGCGGTTTGTCGATGACATTATAATTTTGTCAGACAGCAGAGGACCTAGATCATTTGAACGGAATTGACAGTGTCATGAAAGGTCATAAGATGAACATTAACAAGAGGAAAAACAATTGTAATGAAATGTAGTCTAAGAAAATGAGGCGATGCTGAAGGAATTAGATGATGTAGATGCTTTTTGATATTGGGGTAGCAAAATAACTTCCGATGGCCGAAGTATAGAAAAAATGCAGAATGACTATGGGAAGAAAAAGTATTTCTGAAAAGAGACATTTGTTGACATTGAACTTAAATGCCTTCAGAAGAAACTTCTTAACGCTTATCTGCACTATTTTCTTGAGGTAGTGATACATTAACGATAAATAGCCCAGACAATAGGATAGTTCTTTCCTTTTAAGTTGATGCTATAGTAGAATTCTGTTTGATTAGATGAGTAGATCACGTACCTAATGAAGTGCTGTACAGAACAGCGGAGAAAATAAATGTTTGGCATATCTTTACCAAAAGAGAGGATCTCTTCTGAGACATCGAGGAATAATGAGCTTAGTATTAGAGTGGGGGAAATTGCAGAGGGGGACCAAGAGACGAATACAGTAAGCAGATTTAATTGTACGTGTGTTGCCATTCTTAGTGAGAGATCACGAGGCGGGCACACGACAGAAGCATAGAGAGCAACATCACACCAGTGTCCAGACTGAAGGCGGCAACCACCGCCACAATCACGTTTACATAATGATTAGTGACGAAGTCACATTTCGGTAATGTAGGAAAAAAGGAAAAATAATGTGCATTTATATTTAACCAGAGAAAAAAAGTCCAAAAGAACAGGTCGCAAAGACACTTGGAAACCTGTAAAAGCAAAAACGAACTTACTGGTTGGTAGAGAGTTTATCATTTGATAAACTGACTAATCTGTCAACTTAAATATAAATTAAGGAAGTCTGAGACAGTTTTTCGTCTCAAATGTGTCGATATTTATATCATATTAGCAGGAATGTTCCACTATGCCCATTGCTGGGGTGCTATTCCGCTGCATGGAGAGCCTTGGCACTAGGAACAAGGAAGCTGAATTAAAGTTTGTGACGTGGAGGGAAGTCGTACTTGGACTATTCCGAGGCGCCTTAATCGTTAGTGGTGTGGTGGTCTAACGCTAAGACGTCTGCCTAGTAAGCATGGAGGTCCGGGTTCGATTCCCGGCCACACCACATTTTAATTCATTGCTTTGCCTTCATCTTCAATGCAATGATTAATCTGTGTCCAGTTATTGAGATACGTCATTATTTTTATAATTTTTATAAGCTTTCATCCTGTATCGATACTCCTATTACGCGCTAGTGCTATTGCTATTGCATCCTTTTGTTTAGCGAATTACCCAGAGAATCAACTTGGTTCTCGTAAGCCTTGTAGTTGAGTTAGTAAGTAGGTGTTGATGTTGGACAAAGTGGATACTGAAATGTTGTGTGTTTTGCAGGCGCCGGCGTGAAGATGGAACATCTTCAGGCCGTGCTGGACCCCAGGAAGCAGGAACTACTGGAGGCGCGCTTCCTGGGCCAGAGGGTGAGTGCTGCGGCTCACGCTCGTGCGTCACGCTCTGCTCTGCTCTGCTCCCAGGTCGATACTTGTCACGCGCCTCCACACCTCCGCCGCTAGTCCACCGCCTCTCAGCAGGCATCTTTCTGGAAGTCGCAACATAACATTCTGAAACTAAGCCGCCCGTTTATTTCCGTGGAAATTTGAACAGATCATAATATTCAAAAGTTTTTAAAACTAGTAGACCAAACTGCTATGGCCATCAGCTCTTAGACTTATAAACCACTTACACTAACGACCCCCCCCCAATCACACATACACCCTCTTCCGAGGGAGGACTGGAAACTCTGACGGCCGTTCAGTCCGTAGCAAGACGTCTTTGACCACGCGGCCATTCCACGCGACTTGAATAGATCCATGGAAATTTGAACAGATCCAGATAGCACACTAACACATTCAAACACAGCAAGGTTTTCAGCTACACGATGTCATATTCATGTCACCACCGCTATTCTTAGCCATGCAGTGCTGTCAGTGATATGCAGGATATCCCGTGCCGCTCTCGCAAAACGTTGAGCCACCTCTGCCAGCCACGGTCTCGTGACTTTGACGGCAGCATACGAGCCTGGAAAATATTGACCACTTAGATCGTATTTTATAGGCCTAAAGATCTGGAAGGTTGAAGGTACCATATCAGAGCTGTATGGTGGGCGTGTCCAGCGGAGCGCGAACAGAACTGTCGCAAAACTGTTGCGACGTTTGCCGTTATCTGTCGGAAATAAAGGCTGCCTTCTCTGACGCAGTTGTAGAAATCAGGGCTTTGAGACTTTTCTTTTTTTTTTGGCATTGTGAATTTAACGAGTTATTTATTCTCAAAAACATCCAACCACCGTACCTATTCCGGAAGACTGTTCACATATTTCTTCCTACTTTGTTGGAGAATTAAATTGTCACCTCTCAGGGGGGACTTTCTTTTGGTATTCTGACAAATCTCATCTTTGGTGGTAGTAAGATATTCTAACATTCAAGTTGGTCTTTTTTATATACGTAATTTTAAAAGGAAAAAAAAAAACCTCAGAGGCCCACCCGACGTTTCGTGCACATTTTCCGAAAACCAAGCTCGAGTAACCTTGTTAATGGCAGCGTTTCTCAGTGTTTTTGCCTTTAGGACACATCAAAGTACGCTTCAAACTTCATGCATCCGTTCAGCTTATTTTCTCCGAGTACAAAAAAAGCGTACATAAAGTATATTAATTTATTATATTGCGGAAGCTTGAAAATTCGGACAGTCCAAGAAATTATTTGATAACCCATACCACTATATAAATAAAATTCGCTGTTTTTCGTTGTTTTTTTTTTCATTGCCATCAAAAATCTTTCAACGTTCTTGACCGATTTACGCCTAGTTTTCTACACAATACTCTAATTGTGCAAGGGGTGTTAAAATGAAAACGTTCGAAACGTCTTAACGACCAACTCGGCTGAAATTCGAATACGCCGCTTTGGGATAACGTAGTGCAATATCTAGGAAAATGAAGTATGCGTCGTCACCTCCCCCTAAAAAAAATTCAAGATTGTGCCCTTAGCAGGCGAGGTGATGCTGACCATCTTTTTCGACGTCAGAGATCCGATAATCATCCAATTCCTGGAGCACGGAAAATGTTACCATGTTTGTAAATCTATGGGACTTGTATGTTCATTAGTCCCTAGGCTTACAAACTACTTCAATTAACAAAAATAAACCTAAGGATAAAAGAAAACACACACACACACACACACACACACACACAGAGAGAGAGAGAGAGAGAGAGAGAGAGAGAGAGAGAGAGAGAGAGAGAGAGACCAATTTTCTGAATTGATTTTACTAAATATCTTTAAGTGACTTAACTTGCAAATCTAGTATTAGTTTGCAGTAAAAATAAAAAGGCTCAAGGTCAGGTACAGGGTGAGAGAACCGAGAAGACATGGAGGTAATGATAATAGGAGAGGAGGGAGATGAGACGTAGGGGGGAGGAAGAGGAGGGGTGTAGATGATGTGGACAAGGGGGGGGGGAAGAGGAGAGGGGGGGCCTGTGATGTGATGAGGGGAGGGGGTTAAGTGGATGGCGGTATGTGATGTGATGTGGGGTGGGGTGGGGAGGGGAGCTGAGGGGGATGGGTGATATGGAGGGGAGGAAGAGGACGGGGTAGGGGAGACGGAGGGAAGTAGCTACCTTAAAGAGTGCTTATTCTAGAAATTAGTAGTACAGCAATTTCAGCTATATGTTAAATTCACTAATCATGAAAACTTGGGAAGCAAAGCAGGTTCGTGTTTTGCTCCAGTGTCTTAACAGGACTTACCAAAGGCCTAACTTGTATCTCGCAGTAGACATTCTCGATTACTGAGTCAGCATCACCTGACCAGACTCACTGGGTCTGTAGGTGTTATGTCAAAAAATCTAACTTGTACTGCTGCGAAACTTGGCGGGGGGGGGGGGTTATAATATCTCTGAATTATTAAAGTGGGGGTCAATTCTTAATTCGAAAATGGCATTTGTAGAACGTTGCAGAAAGTAGAAATTATTTGTTGGTTTAATGTTTGTAGAGCTTTTAATTACAAAGTTTTTTTCAACAGTAAATTATTGTTAAATTTCTATTATTTCTTGGGAAAATTAAAGGAAATTGAATAAGAGTGTTACGTCACAAATTTAAGGCATTACCAGATAAGATTTTGGCATTTCTCAGCTTGTACCATACATCAGAGAATAAGTATCGACATGCAAAAATATAGGAATATAATAAAGTTTATTACGTACGTTAATTGGACGGTTTCCTCCACCTGTACATTTCAGAATGTGGATGCCGAGAAGTGAAAGACGTGGCTGAAGTTTGCGGTTCTACACGACTTTGGTGTTGGATCCACCGACACAAAAATGGAAGTAAGAGTTGTTAAAGAAGTGAGAAAGGTCACGAGAGATGGAACCGTGACAGGTAAACAGAGGAACACTGAGCGACATAGGAGAATGTGGAATGAAGTAACAGCGCTAGGTAACACGAGACGGTTTCGTCTGGGTGCCTCCGCTCAGAGTTGTCGACTTCACCAGTCTCGGCGTGGGGCGCCTTTTGGGGTTCCACGATTGCCTGGAGGCACCACTCACGATTAGGGGGTTGAAGCTCGTCCTACGTAAGAGGCAACTTGGACTTCGTTATCTAGAAAGGGACACAGAACATTTATTGAGAAATAGCTGCCGGTTATCAGAAGGAAGTATGTTGCAACAAACCTATAAAGTTTTCTTGCATATGTATTAAAACAGTATGAATTGTCGGATTTCGTAAGAAATATAAAAATTTAAATCGCTACTCAACATGATTTTTAAAATAGTCAGTGTAGGAGTGCATAATCGATCTTAATATGTATGGAAGAGATTTCAAACAGGTCTGTGTTGTAACTAGACGAGCTACCTTTTTCGTTTCATTACAACTTTATTCACATTTTGTTGTTGAGTCCTTTCGGTTAATCTGAAAAGTACTGCAGAAAGTGCCAATGAAATCATTACGGTTGTCATTTGCACTCAGTAAGTGCTGACATCCTACACGCGTCGATTTCATATTTGCACATGAACGTAATTTAAGCAATAAATTAGAACATGATAAAAGTTTTGGAATAGGAGCATGTGTTCCCCATATCCAAGGCATTTAATTTTACGTGATGGCTTTCAATTCTGTACATGGAATCAAATATTCCACACGCTTGCTGTGTGGCGGAAAGAACTTGTGTACCGCCGTCACTTGCCCCTTTCCTGTTTCAGGTGCAGATCGTTCGCGGGAGAAAAGACTACGGGAATCTTATGTAGAGACTCTGATTACTCTGATTTAATCCTCGCAATCTTTTCGCGAGATGTACGTAAGAGGAATCAATATTTTGGGTGACTCTTCCAGAAACTTAAACTCTCGGAACTTCGACAGCAACCCACGCCTCAGTTACAGATCTGACACTCGAGTTGGCCGAATTTCCTGAAGTTGTCACCCTTGATAACCAGTAATAAAGACTGGAGTGCTCCTGTTATTGGGATCTTGTCTACCTCCTCTATCAATCCTGTTTGGTACGAATCCCTCACTAATTAGCAATAGTAATGTTTTGGTCGAACATGTTTTTCCTAAGCTACATCCCTTGTTAATGGTCTACACTTCCTTTAGAGTTTTTCTATGGTTCTGTTTGTCTCTGCCTCACCTACGTTAATTTTTGTGGTCGCTCAATTTCAGACCACTTCGTTTGCCTGCTCCCAGATATTTTTTGGTAGTACCTGCTTGTCGCCTGGGAGTGGCTGTGGGCTCTAAGGCGCTTTGCTACGGACTGCACCGCTGCTCCCCGTCGGAGGTTAGAGCTCTCCCTCAAGAATGTGTGTGTGTGTGTGTGTGTGTGTGTGTGTGTGTGCTTCGCATAAGTTGGTCAAGTGGTTTGTAAGTCTAGGGTGTGATGACCACTGCAGTTTGTTCCCATAAATTTACATACATTTAAATTTAATTTACTACTTGCATCCACTGATGAATCCTTTTTCTTCTCCTTTTTCTCTGTTTTCCCCTCGTATTCGCGATGTTTGATTTCACTCTAAGATCACCTTTTTTCTATAAAAAAATGGCGTTTCCTCGCACTTCTGTCTGGTAGCTATTTACAAATGAATCTATGTAGAAGGGTCATTCTGCAAAAATTTAAAAATATAAAGTCAGTCGCCATTTCCTTTAATGAAATGTTTTTTTCCTAAGTTTCTAAAATGTCATCCGTAGATTTAAGACCATTTTGTTAAGATTATGTGATGCTACAACAATGTGTTGTCAAAGTAGTTACTTTCATTGCCTTTGAAAGGAGCTGTACATTCTACAACAAATTTGCGTTAGCGTCCACTGTTTCCCGTGTGCTGGTTGTTAACACACGGGAATAGTATTTTTCCTCTACTCCTGCCCATTTCTTTCGTACGACGCCTTTTTTTCACTAGTGGTTACGTTGCTACTTTTCCGTTCGTCAGTTTAGAGCGTAAACCAGTTACATCAGCGTAGCAAGTTTGTTTCTCTGTTGGGTTTCTTACACCAAAACCTATGTTTCTAAAACCGTGTAACAAAAAAACATTACGAAGTCTTGCGTCATTGCTGATAAGGACAGCCCGGGGGGATGTTTCAGCCAGAATAGCGCTATGACGACAGTCGAATTTAAATCCCCATTCTACAGTCGGTTCACATTCGTCGTTCTTACTGGATATCACTCATTAGGGTCACTGAGGCGTTGCGGCACGGTCCTAGATACAACTTGGGATAAGAGGCAGAATTAAGCAACATCAATGGAAGGCATAGAAATATAGGGGAAGCATTTTCACTGGTTCACGCTGCGACGAGAGTGGTAAAACCCCCTCAGGGGCTGAGCATTAATTTGCTGAATACGGGCTCGGTGAACCCGTGGGCTGTGTCGCGCCAACAGTCCGCTACACCGTAAGCTCTGTGCGTGCATAAACGACCATCGTTCGGCGCGACGGTGGAACGTTGTACGTTTCAGAGCCCGGGGATCTTGGCTTAATCGCCCGCTTCGCGAGGACGGTACAAACCTCTATTAAAAAAATAATTTAAAAAACCCTCAATCTCAAGTTGTGCTACGTGCCGAGGAGATGGATGGCTGTTGAGGTTGAACAGTCGCTAGCGAGCAACCTCTGAGGAACCTGCCGAACTTCAGTTGTATAAGGTTCACCCAGGCAAACGGGGCTCTGCCTGGGTGGACCCTTATTTCCCTAGCTGCTCGTGGAAACAACATGAAACGACCACGAAACGTAGGCGGACGTATAACCGCCGTCTGTAAGCACGGTAGAGGCGATTACAACGCTACGCAATAAGACCCCCAAACGCTTCCTTCCCTGTCCACACCATGGGGCGAAAATTCAAGGTGAGGCTTATGCCCCAAAGTATTTATGTACACGAACTGATGAGGAATCATTTACGACTAAAAAAGCCAATGTTCTTCGTAGAACATTTAGAGGACAAGTATAGAGAGGTGGAGGGTATGTCGAAAATGAGAGCTGGGTCAGTCCTGTAACGACGTCATCCCCAGCCCAGTCAGGGACTTTGCTAGCCTGTGACAAGCTGGGGGATGTTTCCGTTTCCATCACGCCACATAAGAGCTTAAACATGGTGCGGGCCATCATTTCCACAAGCATCTTCTGCTGCAATCGGAGGTGTGCATTTCATCTGGCGCATCTATAGGGGTCCAAAGGACAACAGGGTTGCCACCGGTGCCTTCATATTGGCTTTCGAGAGCGATTCATTGCCTGAGAAAGTCAAGGTGATGCTCTACCGGTGTGACGAAAAACCCTACGTTCCTCCCCCTATATGCTGCTTAAAGTGCTGGAGGTTTGGACATATGTCCTTCCGATGTGATGCCAACCCAACATGTCGGGAGTGCGGGCGTGCATCCCATCCGAACGCCCTTCGTACCCCACCTCCAATGTGCATCAATTGCAAACAGCAGCATCCTCTTTGTTCACCTAACTGCTCTGTACTCCCCACAAAGAGAACGTAAGATCATGGTGTACAAGACCCTGAACCGACTAACATATGCAGAGGCTAGGCGTAAATACATGAAGCTCCACCCAGTGACCATGACGACACCATACGCCACTGTAGCTTCATAGTCGATCCCACAGTACCCAAATGTTCAAATGTTTGTTGGGACTTAACTACGGGGCCATCAGTCCCTAAACTTACAAACTACTTATGAACTACTTACGAACTAGGACGGCACAAATATCCATGCCCGAGGGGGGGATTCGAACCCCCGACCGTAGTGGTCGTGCAGACCGTGACTGAAGCCCCTCAGTCCCCGCGGCACCGCGGCCGGCCACAGTACCCAGACCATAATCTTTACCACCAATGCCAGCGGGCCCCCTTGACAGCTGGGGGTGCTACTTCTTCGGTTGCTCCTGCACTCTTCACGTTGGGAGCAACAACCACCCAACCAGAGGGGACGTCAGTCCCCACCCCACTGCCGGAGAAACAACAGCCTTCTCCAGCCCCTCTCGCCTGGAAGGGATCCCATGGACACTCCCTTCCAATGCTTCTCTCCTTGGGAAAGAGGATCCCAGCAAATTGCTGAAGGATTCCCCAGATACTGATTGAAGGGCCTCCATCTCTTTGTCAGCCCCTGTTGAGAAGCCCCCACGGCCCTTAACGCCAAAGGGCTCTCGAGAGAGCAAGAAACAACGCCAAAAGGAAAAGGATTCTTTAGTGGCTTCGAAGCCACAAACACCCACATCCTCTGCTTCAGAGGATGAAGTCGAGATCCTCGCTTTCCCTGAGGATCTCGGTCTCTTAGACTGACCAGAATCTATGGTTTTAGATCCTGTAGGTCCTGAGCAGAAGACCGCAGATGTTCTCATGGAATGATATACTTCCCTTATTTATTTTTTATGGCCTTCCAGCATGGAGAACAAGTCACTCTCCAGTGGAATTGCGGCGGTTCCTGTAACCACCTAGCTGAGCTGCGGCAATTATTATGCCACTACCCTGTACTTCGTATAGCCCTGCAGGAAACATGGTTCACTGCACTGTGGACCCGTGCCCTCTGTGGGTATCGGGGCTACTACTGCAACCGGTCTGTATATGACCTGGTGTCTGGTAGTGTGTGCCTGTACATTCTTGACGCTGTCCCCAGTGCCCCGGTACCACTCCAAACCACTCTCGAGGCAGTGAAAGAATCCGGGCAAGACTGGAAATAACGATCTGCAGTCTCTACCTTCCCCCAGATGAGGTCGTGTCTCTCGACAACCTTACTGCTCTGGTCTCCCAACTTCCCCCACCATTCCTTCTTTTGGGGGACCACCACCCATTGTGGGGTGGAATACAGACCACGGGCCGCAGTAGGGATGTTGAGACGTTATTGGTGCAACAAGACCTTTGCCTCCTGAATTATGGTGCCCCCACACATTTTAGCGTGGCACAAGGCACGTATTCGGCGATGGACCTCTCTGTCTGCAGCTGTAGCCAACCTCAGTTGGGTGCACGACGACCTGTGTGGCAGCGACCGCTTTCCAATCTTTGTGTCGTTCCTGCAGTACTGTCCTTCAGACCGCTTGCCCCGAGGGTGCCTCTCTAGGGCTGACTGGCCTGCTTATGCCTCAGCTGCTGTAATTGATGTACCACTTCCAGCAGACATCGATAATTAAGTCCAGCAGGTGACTGACAGTATTATCGTAGCCGCTGACGCAGTAGTTCCACAAACCACCGGCATAGGTCCGTGTCTTGGTGGACACCGGAGATAGCTGAGGCTACCCAGGAACGCCGGCGAGCGCTCCAGCGCCATCGACGCCACCCTTCCATGGAGAACTTGGTCGCCTTTAAACGGCTCCTTGCACGTGCTCGACGACTAATAAAGCAAAGTAACCAGGACTCCTGGGAGCGGTATGTAGCCACTATCGGCTGCCGCACCTCCCTGACTCAGGTATGGACGTAAGTACGGCGCGTCTTTGGATACCGCCCGCCGACAGGAATCCCATCCCCCACCATCCAGGGTGTGCTCTGCACACTTCCAAAAGCTACCGCCGAGCACAGGGCAGAGCACTAGGCACGTTGCTCCGCAACTGCCGCATACGTGTCGACTTACGCTATCCCAAAGAGCGGGCCGCGCGAAACCGTTATTCTTCCGTACTCTCGCCGCGAACTCTAAAACTTCCCGTCTAGTGAGTGGGAGTTCCGAAATGCCCTTGCTGCGTGCCCTGATACCACTCCAGGCCCAGATAGGATTCACAGCCAGTTCCTCCGACACCTTTCCCCAGAGTTTCAACCCCGTATTCTCGCTCTGTTTAACCATCTATGGGCAGAGGGGATTTTCCCGTCGCAATGGCGGGAAAGCTCTATCATCCTGATGTTGAAACCTGGTGCGGATACCCTGGTAACTGACAATTAACGTCCGGTCAGCCTCACCAACGTCCTATGCAAGCTCTTCGAAAGTATGGTGAGTCGGCGGCTTATGTGAATCCTTGAAGAGCGTGGACTCCTTGCTCCACAACAGGGGGCTTCCGCCAGGGCCATTCTCCCATTGACAACCTCGTGTCACTGGAGTTGGCTGTTCGCACTGCCTTCGCTAGGCGTGAGCATTTGGTTGCGGACGGTTCTTTGGCCGATGGCCATGCTGGATATGCATTTGTCTGTGGTGACCACATCGAACAGCGGTCATTGCCTTGTGAAAGCAGCATCTTCACTGCGGAACTGGTCGTTATTTTGAGAGCTCTTGAAGACATCAGAGCTGGTCCCAGGGGGGTCGTTTGTCATCTGCAGCGACTCCATGAGTGGCTTACAGGCCCTCGACCAGTTTCTCCCCAAGCACAATGTGGTGCTATCAATTAAAGATGCTTGGCCAGTCAGGCCGCTCTGTCCCTTTTTTTCTGGACGCGAGGCCACAAAGGTATACTGGGCAATGGACGCGTCGATCAGCTGGCCAAGCAGGCCACCACTTCACGGTCACTGAATATTGGCCTCCCAGACTCAGACCGCCTATCCTAGTTGAACCGCAAGGTACTTGAAATTTGGAATTCTGAATTGGCGGACTCGACTGAACCAAATAAGTTCTGTGTTGTCAAGCCCTCTACCGCTACATGGAAGACCTCACTGAGGGCTTCTTGCAGGGAGTCGGTTGTCCTTTGCCGGCTCCGTATAGGCCATACTTGGCTGACGCATGGTCACCTTCTGCGTCGCAAGAACCCTCCTCAGTGTCGATGTGGTACGCCTTTGACAGTCGCCCACGTCTTACTTGAATGCCGCAATTTAGTTGCAAAGCGACGAAATTTTAATATCCTTGCCGCTTTGCAGCTTGCTTTAGGCGACAATGCCTCCATGGTTGATTCTGTTTTAAATTTAATCTGTGAGTGTGGATTGTACAAATCCATTTAAAGTTTCGTTTGTTTTTCTCATTGCTGTGTACTTCATTCGCCTAGGTCTTTTAGGTAGGTGTTTTTAATGTGTCCCAGAGTGGCTGGAGGTCTTTCTTACATTTCTGTGATCACCCAGCAAAAACACTCTTGTACTGTTTTTAGTCCTTTTACCCCTTCTTCGAAAAAAAATGTTTGTATAGTCTATGGGACTTAACTACGGGGTCATCAGTCCCTAAAGTTACAAACTACTTATGAACTACTTACGAACTAGGACGGCACAAATATCCATGCCCGAGGGGGGATTCGAACCCCCGACCGTAGTGGGCATGCAGACCGTGACTGGAGCGCCCCTTCTTCGTTGTTACCTGTTATTTTTAAACTGTGACATGTTAACGCATATATTTAGAAACGCTTACCACAATGTTTTACATCTAAGACTAGAACAAGGGACTGTGATAACCGTTGCAGTTTAGTCCCTTCCAAAAAGAAACAAGAAGTGCTAAAACACCACCCAGTTCGAATCTGTAATATCAGACGGCACAACAAGGAGTGCTGCTTGGTCCACGCAACTTGTACGGTGCTGGGGGAGGGGGGGGGGGGTTGGGCAGGAAATTTAAAGTAATCCTGAGTATCTCAAAAAGTAATTTTATGTATATAAAGTAAAACTACATTCGTTTACGTAGTTACTCAGTAACACTTTCACCTTTCGTATACAAACTGTTGGTGCGAAGAATGGCAGCTAGCTCTCAATGTAGAAAAATGTAAGGTGATGCGCATGAGTAGGAAAAACAATCCTATAATGTTCGAATACAGCATAGTAGTGAGCTTCTTGATGCTGTCGCATCGTTCAAATATCTAGGCGTAACATTGCAGAGCGATATGAAATGGAACGAACATGTAAGGACAGTTGTGAGTAAGGCGGACAGCCGACTTCGGTTCACTGGGAGAATTTTGAGAAGATGTACTTCACCTGTAAAGGAGACAGCGTATAAAACGCTTATACGACCACGTCTTGAGTATTGCTCGAGTGTTTGGGATCCCAGAAGATCAGTTTAAAGGAAGACAGAGGCCGTTCAGAGGCGAGCAGCTAGATTTGTTACCGGTAGGTTCGACCAATGCGCGAGTCTCACGGAAATGCTCCGGCATCGCTGGAAGAATGACGTTCTTTTCGTGAATTTCTGTTGAGTAAATTGAGAGGGCCGGAATTTGAAGCTGAGTGTACGATCTTGCTGCCGCCTACTTACATTTCGCGTAAAGATCACAAAGACAAGATACGAGAAATTAGGGTTCGTACGGAGGCATATAGGCATTCTTTTTTTCCTCGTTCCATTTGGGAGTGGAATAGGAAAGGAAATGCCTAGTAGTGGTACAGTGTACCCTCCGCCACGCCCTTACGGTGAATTGCGGAGTATTTATGTAGATGTAGAGACCACTGCATTGGTATTCGCGCTCGTTTTCTGCTATTTAATGCTTCTCATTCAGTTTTGAAATGATGATTTGATTAAAATAATCATTTGTCTTCATCTATAGACTGACATCACAGCTAGACAATGAACTGGCCCTCTTCATGTTATTTGCCGATAGTAATTGGGATACACCGAAGTGAAATAAAAGACCGCGCTATACCTCTTTCTATTCTCTAGAAAGTACACGACACACATTTGAATTTGTCCGCCACATGCTGGCTATTGCCGCCTGCTCTGCCAAGTGCTGCCTCCTGTTTTTGATACAAGCCGAAGCTGGAAATGACAAATCTTACTAAAATGAAAAGATGTTGGGTCGCTTCAACTTATCGTTCTGACTGGCTTTTTTATTTCTTCACTGTTTGGTTCCTGGCTTGAGAAAACAATGTGACCGACGTAGAAGAGATACGAAAGTCACAATTCTGTAATTTGTGAAGGAAAAACTGGAAAAGGCCGAGAGACAAATTCAGTATAGTTGCTTCCGAATACTTCTCAAGTTTCATTGTATACTACTGTGCACAACTGAACAGCTGCAGAAATACTGCCCACGATGCATTAATTTGTAACAGTTATATATTTGTACCACATTGAAGGACTACATTAAATCGTCCTAAAAGTAGCTTTCCATCCTGGCATATTAACGTTGCTTACAGTTTCACTAACGTATTTGTTGCAATGGATAGTTTCTCATGAGAAGTTGCTAACTTGTGCTTATAAGAGTAGCGAGAGTGCGAAGGGTTGTCAGAGACTAAATTTGCAAGGCTGAAATTCCCAGAACTCTGTAATTGTGATGCATGCATTTGACAACTGTGCAGAGACCACACAGAACCTACAGCGCTGGGTTTTGAAAACAGTATAATCGATATGTTGCCTGTTCTCAGGACATGTCCGAAAGACGGACACTATTGTTTGACATTAACAGCCATAAATTTAAGAATTCGAAATATTCAATCATATCGACTGTTACAGGACATCGAAATAAATAATAATAATAAAAAAATTATAAAAAAAACGAGAAAGTTGAAAATTTCTGCTGGACCGAGATTAGAATCCGGATTTCCCGCTTTGTGCCAGAGGTCGCCTTAACTAATTAAGCTATCCAGACACGCTTCCCGTCCTATCCAATTTCCTTACTGCACACTAAGATTGCAGTGTCTTGGGCACATTACTATTTCTTGCTCGCAGCTTTAACCTTATTCGCGCAAGAGAGCGGACGTATTTGTGAATTGCCTTGCAGAAATACCGTCGGCAAGTAGTATCAGGACTCATTTTTCCGCCGCGACGGATTAGCCGCGTGTTGTGGAGCGCCACGTTACGGATCGCGCTCTTTCCTGCGTCGGAGGGTCAAGTCTTCCCTCGGGCATGGTGTGTGTGTGGCTTGTCCTTAGGTTAGTTTAACTTAGTTTAAGTAGTTTGTAAGTCTAGGAACTGATACCGCAGTAGTTTGGTCCCTTAGAATTACAAACATTTGAAATCATTTGATAAACCCACGGTTTTTAAGTAGTCTAGGATCCGACTAATATGGTGACGGTCCCAGGAGATCACACCTCTTAGTTACTCATAAAAGTAAAAAAAAAAAGGCTTATTCTGTAGAGTTAGCTTGTTGGGTGTTGGGAGAGCTAACAGAAACCATTGCTTAACTTCATTTTTAACACTGTACGTTTGTACTCTGTACTATCTTTCCCATTTTTGAGCCTATAACGAGACGCGTCCCGTATCGTATCGCATCGCCTAGCCTTTAATATCGACCTAATGGAATCACGAATGGCGCGACCTTCTTGCAACATGCCGCATCACATGTCGTATCGTCTCTGAGTGATCTTTTAACCTGCCTACTGCGCTTTCTTCGATTTTAGGTGACGACGCCTCTATGGCTGACTGTGTTTTAGAATTTATTCGCGCAGCTGGATTTTATCATAAGCTTTAATGGTGGATTCATACGCCTGATCTTCAGGCATACACCGCTTATAGTTTTACTCTGTTGTCAATTTTATCTTGTCAGTCCTATTTCCGACTGGCAGTTGTAGTCTGTGCAGAATGGCTGGCTCATCCATTATTATCCTAGTGATCAGCCAGCCAACAACATCTGCTGTGGTTTTAAGTCAACCTGATTATTTTTTCCACCTCTCTTGAGGTTTCTTTCTCTTTTTATGTCGTACTTATGACCAACACTGTCTTCAGTATGTCTTGCGTACTGGTTGCAGGGTGCTTAATTTTAAAGATACATGAAATCCTGTGATATTTTATCTGGGAACAGGGGACTGATGACCCGGTAGTTTAGTCCCCTTTAAACACCCAACGAACGAACGAACGAAGTGAAGCGCGCCTATGAGACACTGCGGAGAGGTTTGTGATTCATACATTCATACCATGACATTGACACGACAACTCGTGATACTGGCGCGCATTGTAGTATGAGAACCTGTTTGCATTTCGGCAAGTGCGACTCATCAACCTAGTTATAACCTCATCCCCAATTTCGCCATTATCGCAAACAGGTAGAATATATCAATAACGCATTGTTTTAATAGTACTTTTTATCTGTGGATCCGCTTATTCTTCTCTCTCTCTCTCTCTCTCTCTCTCTCTCTCTCTCTCTCTCTCTCTCTCTCTCTCTCTCTCTAACATACGCATATTGTAGTCTTGTTTACATCCACATGCGTGTATCGGATAGATCGCGGAAAAAACGATCGTTGGCATACGTCCGTGTGCGCCCTGATCTCTTTAATTTTATCCTTCTGGTCTGTTCGCGAGATAAAATTCAAATTTTTGTTATGCTTATGGGTCATCAGCCCCTAAACTTACAAACTACTTATAAACTGCCTTATTCTAAGGACGGCACAAACATTCATACCAGAGAGGGGGATTCGAACCCACGACGAGTAACGGCCTCGCGCCTCGGAGCTGAACTGCGCCAACTGCAGAACGATCTGAATAAGATATCAGTATGGTGTAAAAATTGGCAATTGACTCTAAATAATGAGAAGTGTGAAGTCGTCCATATGAGTACGAAAAGAAATCCGTTAAACTTTGTTTACAACATAAATCAATCAAATGTGAAGGCCGTAAACTCCACAAAATACCTAGGAATTACTATTACTTCAGACTTAAACTGGAAAGAACACGTAGATAATATCGTGGGAAAGGCGAACCAGAGACTGCGTTTTATTGGCAGAATCCTTAAAAGATGCAACAGAACTACTAAAGAAACTGCATACACTGCGCTTGTCCGTCCATTTTTGGAGTATTGCAGCCCAGTGTGGGATCCTTATCAGGTGGGCATGACGGAGGACATCGAGAGAGTCCAAAGAAGGGCAGCTCGTTTTGTATTGTCACGATACAGGGGAGACAGCGTTACGGAAATGATACAGGATCTGGGATGGGAATCATTAGAACAACGGCGCTTATCGCTGAGGCGTGGGTTACTTGCGAAACTCCAATCGCCAACATTCTCCTCCGAATGCGAAAATATATTGTTGACTCCCACTTACATAGGTAGAAATGATCATCAGAATAAAATAAGAGAAATCAGAGCTCGAACAGAGAGATTCAGGTGTTCTTTCTTCCCGCGCGCTATTCGAGAATGGAATGGGAGATAAATAGTATAATTGTGGTTCGATGAACCCTCTGCCAGGCACTTAAATGTGATTTGCAGAGTATCCCATGTAGATGTAGATAGCGCCTCAATGCACTCGTCCACACCGCCGCGGCTTCGCCAGACATACAGCAAAGAATGCAATATATTAGTTCCAGAATGAAACTTTCACTCTGGAGCGGAGTGTGCGCGGATATGAAACATCCAGTCAGATTAAAATTGTGTGCCGGAACCAGGACTCGAACCTGCGACCTCTGAGCTATCCCGACACGACTTACGGTCACACCCCACAACTTCAATTCTACTAGTACCTCGCCTCCTACTTTCCAAACTTTAAAGTAGTTCTCCTGCGAAACCTGCAAGACTAGCACTCCTGGAATATATTGGTCGTTTATCTGTACGCAAGATTTTTCTTTTGCGTCACACTTCAATAACTTAAATATGCATCAGTTACCCTCTTGCTTCAGAGCCAATTACCAAAGAGCCACATTCGATGCGTGTTGGTGCTGCATCGTACTGTAAGAAATTCCATGTTATGTAATCACTTCAGTGGCAATAGACAATACTATGAGGTTTGACACAATTATCAAGCATCTACTATATATGTTCAGTTATGCTGACGTCACATTTGAAGAGCTTTCTGTGCGTGGGCTTACACATCTGAAAAGTTTCTTTGGAATTTTTCGAAACTTGTAGAATGTCGGATTTCGTTAGGACACGAAGTAGATTTGCTGCTTCCCCCATAAGGCGGAGAGGGCGCATTTACGGGATGGTTGACTTAAACCTTTGAAAAATCTGAAAGCTACCTTGTGTAAGAAATAGAAGGAATTAAGGAGGAGGAAGAAAGGTTAGTGTTTAACGTCGCATAGACATCCTGGTCATTCGAAACGGTGTAACAAAGTAATACATTCAAACGTCGTCCCCGATGTAGTTCTACGGAATGTACGTCGTAAATGTAATAAGTGATAGTTTTTTTTTTTTTTTTTTTTTTTTTAATTCTTTTTCCTTCATTTTGTGGATGGCGACAGCGAGAAAAATTTCGCGTACAGGTTTGATATTACACTGCCTGACCAAAAGTGTTGCACCCATAAGGAGTGGTTGGAAGTGATTGAAACTACATATGATGAAAGACCATGTGATTATATCGAACTGATAACGGTATGAGATGTAAGAGTCAGATGCCTACGTTCCATCTGAAACTGGCAACGACTATTAGTAGTTTGTCGCACTCCCTACGGACGCAACGCATGTTCTTAACCCTTTCATTCCCACATTATGATTTCGGCTTTCGAAAAATTAAAGTTCAGCGTTTTCTGTATTAATACAGTGCACTGAAGATAAAAATGTTTTAGAATTTTTGTTCGAACCATTGTTTTTTTTTTTTGTTATGCATTTAAAGCACAACGCAGACGCTTGTATCGAGGTATTTTATTACTTGGGTCGTTATTTTGATGATAGTTAAGTTATAAGATCAATTATGCTACCATAATCTTCGCCACATCACTATAGACAAGACAATTCACTGCTGAAATGAGATAACATTAACCACAACCACACTCACGCTACACGCACAGCCACTTAGAGACGGCAACGTAACACAACCTCCAAGACGGACAAATTAATGCCTCAGAAGTGGCTACATGCCTTACCAAGCGACAAAACATCTTACTAGAAGCATGTTCATCAACGACAGTGTGATGTTCATCAACGACAATGTGATTGATACACAAAATACGGTATAAATCAGCTTCTGATGCGTTGTCGAGAAACAACACTGAAAGGGTTAACGCGGTTCGGAATGGTGTCAAAACAGCCTTCGGATCCTCCCCTCAGACAAGTTTGTCCACATTTGTTGCAGCTGCCGCTCCAGATCCCGTGAGTTGTTTCTGGAACGGAGAGGTTGTTTCTATTGTCATCCCACACCTGCTCAATGATGGAGATGTCTGGGGAATCTACTGGCCAGAGGATGATCTCACCATGCAACAGACAGTCCATAGAATCACGTGCTGTGTGTGGGCGTGCACTATCGTCTTTGGAACACTGCTCCAGGATGCTGTGTGCTTTCAAGTTTGCAGACACAGGTCTGTGACCTATCGCTATACCGTCAATGTCTGCCGAATCAAGACTAGAGGTAACCGGAACGCTTATCCTGTGGCTCCCCACACCTTGATGCCTCCACATTATTGGCAGGGTGTTGCCTCTGCTCTTGACGCGTCCAAATTGGATTTACGATGTCCTTACGTAGAAGTGGGACTCATCAGTGAACAGGATGCGATACCGTTCGTCCCCGGTCCCTCTATCTCTGGCACAGTACTACTTCACCTACCGTTTTTGGAGTCATTGGCATGTGGCGGTAGGACCAGAATCTGGGAGATGGTAGTCGTAGAGACGCTCTGCGGGAATTCACAGGATGTTGTTGGTCACAAGTACATGCTCGCGGATGGCAGGTGCAGAGGTCTCGGGATCCCGCATTGCTTGGCACACCGTACGTCGACCCTTCCTCGGGGCGGTATTCTTTGGACGGCTAAAATACCCGCGACATGTGTGGCTGCCTTTATGTACCCATTCACTCCACTATAGGCCCACTGTGACATCTGAACGGCCCACGTCCCTGGCAAGTACGCGAAACGGCTACTCCGAATCACACATTGCGGCCTCCGTCAAATACTTTGCCATTACAGTTTGTGGCTAGTCTGTCTACCGCGTCTGTGAGCCTTGTGGATCCCCCTTTCTGTACATAAAGGTTGTTGCACTCATCTGATTCTTTGCAGTTAACTCGCATCTACGTCGCAACAAGGGCGGTGACATCATGAATGTACTGTTGGGCGTTCTACACGTTACAGAGCTATGGTAATCTAATAATTTAATAACACACCAACGATATGCATGTGTACCAAAATGCAATAATATTGAACCACTCCTAAACTATTATTTCCAGGCAGTGTATATGAGAAGCATTGCTAGAGGCTAAGTGTTCTCGTCGTCAAATAGAGGGTCTATACATCTGGCTGTTGCTGTACGGTGGCATCTCATTGGCACATTCGTGTATTCATTGGCACATTAATGTATTCGTAAACTCAGAAAAAATCTAAGCAATACTAGTCTTCAGGTGCTGATAGGATATCTTTTGGAGGCACCGCTTAGGTCGTGTTGATCTAGGTGGCGTTGATATTGCCCTCTGATGATTGGATTCCCAGGCCAACGATAGTACACGTAGTTGTTGGGCACTCATTTGACGAGTACACACAATTTCTTGGGATAAATATTCTGCATTTACATTTACCTGTAATTCCTCATACCATATATCTAGTGTAAGCTTTATTATCAAGCGTTAATCATAAAACCTCAACTACTGGAAAGGCACCAAAAATTAAAATAAGGCTTTAATTATTTTCCAATGAATTATCTAGGTCGTGACTTCCCTTGTAAGATAACATTTAATGTAAACTACCTAGATAGCATAAACACGACTTTCAAATAAGGTCATGGGGGCAATTCGTAAATGGGATTGGTAGATACAAATTGAGTCCTTTATTGTGATTATTCATAACTAGTTGCCAAACTCCGGTCTCTATGACTTTAGAATTTCGAACTAACTCTATTTGAAAACTGTTTCAAAGCAAATTAGAATTTGTGTTGCGATATTAAACAATGACTGACTTTGTAAGAGAGGGATCTTCAGAAATCGTAATATTTTTCCCCCTTCCGTAGAAATGTTGTTTCGTATTCTGTGGAAATACTTATCGACACTTCACTTTTGACGAACTGAATTAAATATTTTAAATGATAGAATTACTCGCTATAATTTATTTCATTGATTGGAGATGTTATAGTTAACTTTTCTGCCTACAGTACAGTTTAAGTGAAGATGCTTACCATCAAATGCAGTGCCTTACCAGCCTACCTTCCACATTGAAGGGACACGCGCGCGCGCGCACACACACACACACACACACACACACACACACACACACACACACACACACACAATTAACCTTAAGTTGATAGTTGTAAATACCACTCTACGTAATCCTTCCAGTTAAAATCATTTCTATCCTCTACATGAGGCACCTATTTACTTTACACAAGTCTTCAAACTGTTACTAACTTCGACTTTGTCCTGTTCCCGGATAGCCCAGAGGCAGCCATGTTGCATGTATTTTTTCCTTGTGTGGCTATTTGTGGCACTGAGACTCCAAATAATGGAAGCTAATTAGCTCAAAACTGTTCATGAGTGATATACGCTGAAGAGCCAAATAAATTTGTACAGGCATGCGTATGCAAACACAGATACGTAAACACTGAGTATGGCGCTGCGGTCGGCAATGCCTTTATAAGACAACAGGTGTCTGGCGCAGGCGTCAGATCAGTTACTGCTGCTAGAGTGGCAGGTTATCACGAATTGAGTTTCTTTTGTCTATTACATTGGCCTTGGCAATACTAGCAGGACAATGCGACACCCCACACGTCCAGAATTTCTGCAGAGGCTCCAGGAACACACTTCTGAAATTTAATACCTCCGCTGGCAACTGAACTCCCCAGGCATGAAACTTTGAGTTTATCTGGGATGTCTTTCAGCATGCTGATCAGAAGGATCTCCACCCCCTCGTACTCTTAAGGTCTTACTAACAGCCTGCAGGATGCATGGTGCCAATAGGCTATTTTTCTATATTAAAAATATAGTTTGAATGATTGCAACATTCAACTAACAGTTTTCGTTATTATTATAAAGTGTGGCTCGGTAGCACTGTGGTAAGGTCCCAAATTATGAAGACTAAGGTCGTGGGTTCGATCCCCCCTCCGTCCTAGGATTTTTGTCTATAACTGTTCACTTTTCACCCCTGGCAATATTACTGAAGTAAAAAATGTTGAGTTAATACCTTGGTTTGGAATCGACGTTAAACTGAATGTCCCCCTATAACTGGTCGCAGGAAGGCAACGGCGTACCACCTCCAAACAGGACCAAGTCTAGTAAAGCACTATTGTGTTCAAACCAATCTTCGGATAGCTGTTTGCTTAACGTTTTATTCTTGTAAAACGTCTTATTTTTCTGAAGTTAAAGCTTAAAAAGCATGACATTTCAAGTTCATGTTACGTGTTCGAAAACGCTCTGTCATTGACTGAAGCTATGGTGACGCGATTTGACAAGAGGAAGACGAAGCTATATTTGTGTTAATAGCAGTGTTCGCGACTTTTTCTGCCAATAAATGTTTTTTTATGGAAAACGCAATTTTTACGTAAAAATGGAAAAGAATTTGCTGAAGTCTGATAGTGAAAACCTCCCGAAAGAAACTCCGTTTATGGTATCTTTGTTTTTAGAAACAATATAGATTTTGATATGCCGGAAATAAGAGTAAAATATACCTACATTTAAACCAAACTGTTACTTCTTTTATCAAGAGATGCTCTGGTTTAAAGATACTGTTATTACACCATAAACATCTGTAAATAAGCATTGCATCTTAGGTTCAAACTTTTTGTACCAAAGAGATTTAACTTTTAAATTATCATTTATTACTGGCCACAGTAAAAATTATACTGTAAGTTACGGTACGGATTAATTCTTGTGGACACGGAAATTATTCTTGCGCTCTAGTCACTTTCCACATACCATTACGGTATGCACATTTTTCGTACTGATTGTATACAAAAAAACTTGCCAGATACGAAATACAGACTAACAATAAGAAAGCGTTTCTGAAGAACTGAGATACTTTGGCATCGAATATAAATTGAAATGTTAGGAAGTGTTTAAAGACATTTAGAAAAAGTGCAGGCTTCCTTGTTGTGTAGCTCAAAGTAAACTATAATTCAGACAAGGGACAAGATGCTTTTGAAACGTGGCACAGCAAAAGAATGCTGAAGATTAGATTGTAGATTGAATAACAAATAAGGAAGTAATAAAGTGAATTGGAAATTGATTGCCGGCCGCGGTGGTCGAGCTGTCTGCGGCGCACCAGTCACGTTCTGCACGGCCACTACGGTCGGGGGTTCGAATCCCCCATCGGGCATGGATATTTGTGCCGTTCTTAGAATTAGCTAGTTCATAAGTAGTTTGTAAGTTTAGGGACTGATGACCCCGTAGTTAAGTCCCATAAGCTCTACAAACATCTTATATATATATATATATATATATATATATATATATATATATATATATAAGAGAGAGAGAGAGAGAGAGAGAGAGGAAATTGATTAAAGGAAGGTGTCTGTTGATAGGTCACGTCGTAAGGAATTTACAAATTCGCAGTCTGGTAAAACAGGAAAGTATGCCGTGTAACAATTTTTATAAAGTAACTGACGCTAAGGACAACACACACATACCAATCCCTGAGGGACGACTGGAACCTCCGACTGGAGCGGCCGCGCACTCCCTTACATGGCGCCTCAAATCGTGCGGCTGTTGCCATATTGCTAGACTACAATATCTAGAAAACAAAATCATAACTTAGGGTGTTTGGAGTTATTGGGAGAAAAATATATTAGAAATCAAAATATTTCTTTTCATGTTTAAACTGCCAGGAAAAGACATAAATTTCTTAGTCGTAGTCTAGGAGGATAACAATTTCAAACAATTTGCATTAATATACAGCCTAATAATTAACTTACCCTTTGTTAAATCCAAGACCGTTTGATACCTCTCTCTAGTATACAATTTATGTAGCACGCGAAACAACTCTTCACATTAAGCATAGCTTATAGGAATGGATAACGCAGATGGTAATTTCTTTAGTTCATTTTTTAAATGAAATATGTCAAAAATTGACATGTCATTGCCCGTTGGGTGGTACAGATCTTTACTGGAAGTGTTTTCCGGGAATTTCATGTTTCTTAAAGTCTGCATATCGTACGGAATTTGTGAGAACCCAGACGGATGCCGGCCATCTGGCACCCCGAATCAATGTTGTGTGCAAATATTTTTAATTTATGTATTTTACAGTTGTTACAAAAGAAAAAAGAAAACTTGCAAATGTTCTGCAAATATTACTTATTTACTTTGTCACCAATCAGTTTTCAGTTTCTTAGAGCGTCTTCAGGTGACTGATAACTGAATTTCGTTAACACAGATAAAATATGCTACTTATGTCATCCGAAGATGGCATAAGAACCGAAAATAAGTTAGTGGCCGAGTAAATAAATACGGTTTGCAGAACATTTGGAAGTGTTCTCTCTTTGGAATATTTATCGTTTCCTGTCAAGCACCAGCTTTTCCAATTACGAAGTGGTTGAATAGAAAAGTAGCTCCTTACTCAGTATTGTAAACTCATCTGAAGATGGCTTGTTCATTGAAACCGGTAATCAGTTAAGGACTTACAAATGAATTGCGAATCCTGGCTGTGACTTCCTTTTGGGAGTTTCATTAAAAGGTTTCTGTCGATAGGACACGTTTTGAGGCATTAACTAATGATCATTGTAGTGTAATAAAGAGAAGCGTGGCGCGTATAATTTTTGAGGGACAGACAAATGCACTTGTGGTTGTAAATTGCAGTAGTTGTCCAGAGATAGTGTTTTCCACTATGCAGCGTAGCTTGGATATATGGCTGCTTCCAGATAATTTACTTTGCATATCACACTAAAGTGATATTTCTCTAAAGTTCCATTCTCTTATGAGCCGCTACCGAGCGCATTGGGGCGCTATGCTGCGATGCGCGAGGTCGTTTCCCGTCGGGGGTTCAAACCCCCCCTCGGGCATGTAGGTTTGTGTCGTCTTTTAGTATAAGGTAGTTCATAAGTAGTTCGTAAGTTTAGAGACTGATGACCCCGCACTTAAGTCCCTTAAGCTTAACAAACATTTGATTTTATATATATATATATATATATATAAACATGTTCATTTCTCCGCATATAGGTGGTGCTAACGAAAAATATGCTCCCATTCGGAGGAGAAAAATTGTGGAGGGAGGAATCCCACTGGTCTTCCTTACGACCCACATTAGGGTTTCCTGTAATTTTGATTGTTTGCAAACATTTCGGACAAAAATAATAAAAATATAAACAATAAACTATTGACGATATGATTACGACTGTAGTATTGTGATAGCTCTGCCCTCAAAACGTAATATTCTCTCTGGCCATATTTTAACAAACAGCGAATTATTATTTTAGTTGAGCTTTGACACGCAAATACTTAAACTACTATTTTAATCTCTCTCCCATATTTTCACTATCTTTTTCCATTACAATATTATCACCTGTAGTTTGGGTTGTTTTCAAGTCTATTTTCTTTGGCTGTACTGGTTTACATAAAATAAAGTGACAGTCTGAAATCGCCTTTATTTTTGCAGATATCTATGAAACAGTGAGAATTTTCTCATCTACAAATTCGTTTATTCAATTTTCGTGTCAGATCGAAGGTTAAGCCGTTATTTTCAATGATAACTTCGAGCTGCCAAAAGGCGATCGCAAAGGCCCACTTTTAGTGTTTGCCGTAACCTAAAGTGGGCAAATTTCGCAAATATTTGTAACCAATAACGCCTTTCGTTTAATAATTTCCATCCCAACTTGTGTATCATTTCTGTTACAATCTCCCCCCTCCCATGTATCGAGATAATACAAAACGAGATGCCCTTCTCTGAACTTTTGGTCCAATTTAGGTTAGGGTAGTAACATTTAAAGTGGGCCTTTGCGATCGCCTTTTGATAGCTCGAAGTGTAAATGGAAAATAACGGCTGAACCGTACACCTGACACTAAAACTGACTAAACGAATCTGTAGAGGAGAAAATTCTCTAAAACTTTGCTCTTAAGCTTCTTTTTTCTTTATATCTCGCATAGTTCCAGAGATAGTTGCAAAAATAACGGCGATTTGACACCGTAACTTAATTTTGCGTAAACCAGGCGTCCGGAAAAGTCAAGTGACATTCCACGACCTGAACTCTTTGGTATACGCCATCTTGCTTTCTATATTTTATTTACATTTATATGGGATACTCTGCAAATCACATTTAAGTGCCTGGCAGAGGGTTCATCGGAACACCTTTATACTATTCATCTACCATTTCACTTTCGAATAGCGCGCGGGAAGAAGTAACATCTGAATCTCTCCGTTCGAGCTCTAATTTCTCGCATTTTATTCTGATCATTTCTACCTATGCAGGAGAGAGCCAACAATATATTTTCGGTTTCGAAGGAGAATGTTGGTGATTGGAGTTTCGTGAGTAAATGTTCAAATGTTTGTAAAGCTTATGGGACTTAACCACGGGGTCATCAGTCTCTAAACTTACAAACTACTTATGAACTGGCTTATATTAAATACGGTACAAACATCCATGCCCGAGGGGGGATTCGAACCCCCGACGGGGAACGACCTCGCGCATCGTATCATAGCGCCTCAGTGCGCTCAGCTGCTCCGCCGCGGCGTTTCGTTAATAGACCACGACGCGGCGATAACGGTTATTGTAATTATTCCCATCCCAGATCGTGTATCATTTCCGTGACGCTGTCTCCCCTGTATCGTGACAATACAAAACGAGCTGGCCTTCTTTGGACTCTTTAGATGACTTCCGTCAAACCTACTTGATAAGGTTCCCACTCTGGGCAGCAATACTCCAAATGAGGACAGACAAGCATAGTGTATGCAGTCTCTTTAGTATTTCTGTGGTTTCTTTCAAGCGTTGTGCCAATAAAGCGCAGTTATCAAGAGTTTGTCGAGGATGTCACGTGACTGATCTCTGAACGCCAAATGTACGTACGCTAGGGTCCTTCCAGGCTAGTCGTCCCTAAGCAGTACAGGCAAAGAAAATAAACTCCGAACAAACTTCCAAGGCAAGATAGGTGATATTTTAAGGGGAAAAGATAAGGAAAATGTGGGAGAGATTATAATAGTTTAGAAAAGGTAAAAGTTAAAAAAAGTGATCGTCAAAGCTAAAATATCAAATAATTTTGACTGTTTGTTAAAATACGGTCAGAGAGAATATTACGTCCTAGGTGCGTAGATATTATGACAGTAGTAGAGTCGTAATCGTATCCTCCATAAATTTTTATTATTTATATTTTTAATACATTTACCCGAAATGTTGGCAAAAATCATAACTACAGGAAAGTTTAAAGTGGGCCGTGAAAAAGGCAATGAAATTCTTTGTGACACATCTATGAAGAGCGTGAGGGCGGCGGTAGCGTTTAGTGGGTAAGAAGTGCGAGAAAGTGTGTTGGGCACGCGTGCTCTATTTATAGCGGGCGGCGTGTCTGTGCGCTGGCGCGGTGCGGCGGGCTGCCTAAGCGGCAGGCTACTGCGCAGTTTGAGCCGCGGCGGCTGCGGCAGCGGCAGCGCAGCCCAGCCGGCCGGGCCGCCTCTCCTCCCGCTCCCCACTCATTACTTCCAGTCGCGTGCGACCGCCACCGGCGACACAAACCGCGCCGAGCCGCCGACCCGTCTCGCAGCGCCGCCTCCGCCGCCGCCGCCGCCGCCGGCATGCCCCGCGCCTGACCGCCGCGCCGCGCCCGCGGCTGGCATGTGGTACTGCTCCGAAACCTACAACCCGCAGCCGCACTCCTCCTATTTCGTTTACCAGGATGTAGAGTACAAAATGTTCTGTGTGAGTATCCCCCAATAAAAACACAGTGTTCTCTTAGTGCCGCTCTTTGCACGTGACTTCGCCGGTGGTGGTGGTGATGACGTTTCGGAGGCGAGTGTTTGCAGTGTGCCGGCGGTGAATTGTCAGCTGTGCAGGTGATGAATAATTGTCGTCGAACTGTGCGCCGCGCCTGCCGCCACCAACTTTTAGACAGTGTTTTGGTTTCGTCAGCGCATGCCCAGTGAGATACGTCAGTGAACTCGTGTACTCCTCTCGTTAGATGGCAGTGTCTTCGCACAGCTGTTGCTATCTTAAACGATACATTCACTGTGAAGTTGTAAATATGCGACGTCCACCTGTGCTTTAACGACTCTTCCTCTCCCGTACTGTTTTGTGATTTATACCTATTTTCTGCGCGCGTATACGCGCCTAGTATTTACGGAGCAACCGTTTGAATTACCTGTAGCTTCTGTGTAATTGAATTTTCCGCATTCCACAACGCTCATTATAGTTACCGGTGAAATCTTCGAATCTTTACGTCTGTGGTGTTTACTTTAACAAGCAGCAAAACACCATGTAGCCCACCGGAGTGCTCTACACTTGCTTTGCTAATTCTCGGCGTCAACTCCGTATTAACACAACACTACAGTCGGTTTTTTTTTTTTTTTTTTTTTTTTTTTTTTTTTTTTTTTTTTTTTTTTTTCACAGAGTGGAAACGTGCGACCGGCTGTGACTGCGGCGCCATGTCTGCTTACAGCGTGACACCTGAGTGTCGCCATGCGTGCAAAGCTTTGCGTCACGGTAATTTGCATTTATTCCTACGGCGACGTATCGTACTCGCGTTTGTTATAATCGTGAGATAATCCACCTCTGTACGCTCTCTACTGTGAAACCGGCGCAGCGTGGGTTCCGATGACAGGAACGCGATGCGTCAGCAGACTACTCCAAGGCGACAACGTGTCGCCAAGATGGGCGAGGAATTTTCCGCTACGCGTGCGACGAGTGAACACACAGGCGTACGTCAGCGAGATGTTGTACTGTGCTTACCCGCCATGTTTGTGTAACGCACCCAGTCCGTCCTGTGTGTGGGTGGACGAAGCGAATCGTAGCGAGGAAAATATCACTCGAAGATATTCCGAAGCCTCAAGAAACTGTTCACGTATATATGGCTTCCACATACTACCAATGTAGTTTACTAAATTTAAATATCCGTCCTGTATCTACAAACATTTTTAACACCTGGCCATTCTATTATTTTATTTTACCTTTCGGTTATTTCACTGCCCAGAACGAGTATCTTCATAGTATGGATGTTGTAACATCCTAATAAACGTAGTAAAATACGGTTTACTAGTACTACTTCAAAGAGCGAGGGATTTTATGAAATTTTCTCCCCGTATCATATGGAAGTTTCTTTTGGTGACAAACAATGTTTGTGTCATAATAAAGGTCGAAAAGCGTACCGAACAGAGTTTGATGGCTATGCCCTTTGATTCGTAGAAACTTAATGGATCACAGTATTTAGCGTCTTCATTATTTTGAAATGTCACCAACAGTAGTTGTTACTAGGTTATTGTCAATAACCGACTTTTATGCAGTTGGAATTTGCTCCTGACGAGAGTAAACATTTATTTTTCAACACTTCAATTTTAGAATTTGTGTGGCCTCTGGCTTACGTTACTTCGGATTGATGATAGTGACCTTCGAAATTAATTTCTAGTTCATTCTTAAACAGATAAGGTGAAGAATTTAGATCAGATTTACATCTTAATACGGATCATAATGATATTAAGGTGAGCAACTCTCTCTGGTGTGTGTGTGTGTGTGTGTGTGTGTGTGTGTGTGTGTGGTGAGGGGGAGTGTTGAGGGGGGGGAGGGGTCCGAAAAGGTGAGGGCAGCTGACAGGCAGAGGGCGGCGTTGCCAAAGGCCCACATTCTGTTCGGGGCTCCTAAACAGGTCTGAGAGTGACGAACGGCGTTGACCTTGGAACCCGACGCAGCGTGTGGTGTACAGTCACCCGGCTTCCTTTTTGCTGAAGCTATAAGCCATTTCCTCTCTTCGTAGGACAGGATTTTCTGGCAGTGGCGTGTCAACACTATAATCTTTTCTCCGATATAGTGTATCGGGCTTTCGCGTATCACTGGCTACTGCTTCCCATTAGCGCGATGAGTTAAAGAGAACGTG
Organism: Locusta migratoria; assembly: GCA_026315105.1. NCBI lineage: Eukaryota > Metazoa > Arthropoda > Insecta > Orthoptera > Acrididae > Locusta > Locusta migratoria. The sequence goes on along the minus strand of CM048746.1, from coordinate 490,139,949 downwards.
CCTCTCGCCTGCCTCGAAGCGTTGGAGTTCGTTTCCGCGCTGCACCTTAGGGCAGTACGTTGAAGCTACTCGGCGTTAAGGGCAGACGCTCGGCCCACACCCCCACACACACACGGGTCGGCGAGCGTCGGCCGGCTTTATTGATCTTGGCGCAGATTCTTAGACCGTCAGGCAGTTCGCTCGGTGGCCACCAATGAATCATTAACGTGACTCACGCACGGCGTGTCGTAACGACACCCCGTCATGCACGGTCGGGCGCCAGGGGCGGCGGCGGCGCCGGTGGCGGCGTCGCTCCCTGACGCGGCTCTCAGAATAGACCACAAAATGTGCGCTGCGCTGCGCCCCGCTCTCTAGACAGCTGTGTTCCGTGTTCGTGCCGATACACCACAGCCGCTCATGGGTTAGCGAATACCCAGCCCCACCTACTAGCTGTCAATCTGCTGGCTGCAGTTTACTATGACTTTGTTTAACATATAGTCTAAGTTCGATACCTTCCCGTCTCAGCACTTCTTTTCTTCACTTGCGACGATAAAATACTTTTGGCTCGGGCTTCAAGTACATTTTAATAACCCAACTTTTCCCAAGCCTGTACACATACTGATAATACTCAGCATCTACCCTTCGGCTTTCATTGGATTAGCTGACCTTAAACACGTTGTTGTCGTCGTTACGCCCGAAGAATTGATAGAAACAGCTCACTGTACTCTTTCCCGTACTAGCCTCCTGATCTCAGAATATTAACGGTGACGTTCATCTAAAATGCAGTTGACCCTGCTTGCCGTATTCATCCTTCCCTTCCTCTATAAAAGTTTGCCCTCCCCCCCTCTCCCCCCCCCCCTCTCTCTCTCTCTCTCTCTCTCTCTCTCTCTCTCTCTCTCTCTCTCTCTCTCTCTCTCTCTCTCTCTCTCTCTCTCTCTGTGTGTGTGTGTGTGTGTGTGTGTGTGTGTGTGTGTGTGTGTCATAATTTCAAGAATATGCCGCATCAACCTATATCTTACTGTATTTAGTTTGTCATAATTTCATTGTTCTCCAATATGAGTCAATACATCTTCATTTGTTACTCGATCTGCGTGTTTAATCTACATTTTCTTATTTTTATTGCGCCTCATTTCAGTTATTCTCCATATTGAACAAAAGTGGAGTAATATACTTGTGATCATAACTGCATTAGTTTTCGTCGTCACTGAGAGATCTTCACCAGGTGGGACTATTGGAGGATAAAAAAAAGTTCAGAGAAGGGCAGTTAGTTTTGTATTATCAAGATACAGGGGAGTGTGTGTCGGAAATGATGCACGAGTTGGGGTGTAAATCATTAAAAGAACGAAATTATTCGTTGTGGCAAGAGCTATTTCCGAAATTCTTCACCAGCTTTTCCCCCTTCCGAATGAGACTATATTTTGTTGGCACCAGCCCCCCCCCCCCCTTTTACATAGGTAAACATGATTATCAGAACTGAATAAGAGATACCAGATACCTTTTCTCGCGAGCTATCTGACAATGGCGCGGGAAAGAAATAGTTTCAAAGCGGTTCGATTAACCCTCTGTCAGGCACTTCAATGTGTATTGCAGTGTATCTATGTAGATACGACGTGCATTTAATAGTGCTCTGGGCCATACTGTTCTGTTGTATATGACGTAAATTTGTCTCTGCTCTTTTAAAGATCTATGTAAAATGGCTTTGTAACCTAAATCAACTAATTGAATATACGGTGGTCATGATCAGGAACAGTACAGTCCTAGTGCCACAATGCTAATTTAAAGTACCAAGGAATCAGTCTGCTAATGCAATTTTTACATCTACATACATACTCTGCAATCCACCGTAAGGTGCGGGGCGGAGGGTACACTGTACTTCTACTAGGCATTTCCTCTCTTATTCCACTCCCAAATAGAACGAGGGAACAAAGAATGTCTATATGCCTCCGTACGAACCCTAATTTCTCTTATCTTGTCCTTGTGATCATTACGCGAAATGTAAGCGGCAGGAAGATCGTTCTACACTCAGCTTCAAATTCCGCTCCTATAAATTTCCTCATCACAATTTCTCGAAAAGAACGTCGTCTTTCCTCCAACGATCCCCAATTGAGTTGCCGGAGCATTTCTGTGACACTCGCGCATAGGTCGAACCTACCAGTAACAAACCTAGCTGCTAGGCTCTGAACTGCCTCTGTCTTCCTTCAAACGGATCAGCTGCGGGTCCCAAACACTTAAGCAATACTCAAAACGTGGTCGTACAAGCGTTTTATACGCCGTCTCCTTTACAGATAGTGTACATCTTCCCAAAATTCTCCCAATAAACCGAAGTCGGCTGTCCGCATCACTCACAACTGTCCTTACATGTTCGTTCCATTTCATATCGCTCTGCAATGTTACGCCTAGATATTTGAACGACGCGACATCAAGAAGCTTACTACTAATGCTGTATTCGAACATTATGGGATTGTTTTTCCTACTCATGCGCATCGCCTTAAATTTTTCTACATTTAGAGCTAGCTGCCATTCTTCGCACCAACTGAAATTTAGTCTGTCATCCTGTATGCTATTACTGTCAATTAAAGACGACAACCTCCCACATACCACAGCATCATCAGCAAACAGTCACAAATTACAAATTACTCTGTCCATCAGATCATTTATATAGGAAGAAAATAAAAGCGGTCCTACCACTCCCCTGTGGCACACCTGACGATACACTCGTCTCTGATGAACTCTCGCCGTCGAGAACAATGTACTGCGTTCTATTACTTAGGAAGTCTTCCAGCCAGTCATAAGTCAGTGAACCTACGCTCATATCTTCGTTAGCAGTCTGCATTGTGGCACCGCGTCAAATTTCTTTTTGAAATTGAGAAAAACACTATCTGCTTGTTGCCCATCATCCATGGCTCGCAAGATGACACGTGAGAAAAGGGCATGCTGAGTTTCACATGAACGATATTTCCTAAACATTAGTCATAAAGTGGTTTCCCAACCCGCCCAAATATGATTTCTAATGTCGTATAGATACATCTTGGAATGTGATGCTGATTAGTGTTACTATTTACGTTACTCAGTTATCAAGACCACCTGATTGTGTTCATGATGGCAGTAACAATACTTGTGATCGGCAAAAGTTCGATACAAAATTTTACAACTTTTAACCGAAATTGTTTTAATCAGGTGCGTTAATAGCGCAGTAGTGACGGTAGTCATTCACAGGAGATGTTAATGTTAACATGGCTACAAAGTTGGATCGCATTATTCTGAAAAATAGCAACTTCGAATATAATGGATAGAACTGAGTCGTTAAATTGAGATTAATCTATCCGGAACCACAGACAGTATGCTTGAACCGTAACAAAACTTCTTAAAGGAAAAAATTGAATCTACTTTCTTTTGCTTCAGCTTTCTTTTAAATTGTTGGAAGTAGTTTTTTGTGCATTCTTTTGGAACATTACTCTATTTTTACATGATTTCTGATAGAAAAATAGATTTCGCTTAACGACTGTTTTGCACTTCAGGTAAGACTCGGATGCGAATTATGCTCATTAACAAAGGTCCCACTGTACAGATAATTTATAAAGAAGTAATCTTTTAATTTTCAGGAACTTATCGTATATAGTGTGTGGTGTTTTTTACCTATCGATTGGCTTCTGAAAGAGACTTCGGGCTTACTTATTAACACACTGTTTTATAGAACAATCTATGATGTATTGAATTCATAATTGTTACACAAACTCCGCAATTTTAACATTAAATATATCTCGCTAAGGGAAACGTTTTTATATTACTGAACCCCTAGTTATTTTATGGTGCAAGTACTTCCTCTGGTGTGGCAACCCCCGAACAAGATTTTACGACCCACAGGTTGAAAAACACTGACCTAATACATTAATGGGCCTTACTTTTATTGCAGCTCACAATTCAGAAAGATATGCCTGCGGTTGCACAAAGTTACTGCAACTACCATGGTTTGTCACCTGCAGTTAGTACTTGTCAACATAATGAACCTTTGTTACCTACATTAACTATCCTGCAGCGATCACAAAGTGTGCCAGCAGGAATCAACAGAGGTTGGCAGTGCACAGAGTTGAACCCAACTGACGCGCCCCTGGCACTGGGCTGGCCGTGAAACCTCACTGCAGGCTACTTGATACTTTTTCCTTGAAGTTGTCGACATCTAAACTGTTACTAAAACTTAACCTACGGTCCATTTCGGTGTTACGCACCCGCTCCTGATGCAGGTCCTGTGGCAGCCAGACCGCACCTCAGCGGCATGGCCGGATGCAAGTATTCAGCCCGTAGCGGCTGCACCCAACATTTGTTCCCTGAGGAAGTGCTCTCTCACTTTAATGAAGATACCACCTGTAAGGTAATTCAAGCTTTTGAAGGTGTCAGCTTGTCTGATTGGGGTGTGTCATTTTTGGGTAGTTGAAGTCTTAAGAATAGTTGGTACATTATCGTACGAAGGGCATTCATATATGACGTGGCCAAGTTTCCTCTCCACAGCTCCTCAGTCACACTCGGGCGTCGCCCGTTTCCTCAACCGACATAAATATGACGATAGGGGCAATGTCCATCACTGATAGCGAAGGACCTTGAAGGGCATTTGAACGGAATAGACAGAATCTTTAAGTTATAAGACGAAAATTATTTGCAATTCAGGGGTAATGGAATGCAGTTAAAGAAAATCGGGCAATGCTGAAGGAATTATATTAGGTAATGAGGCAAGAAAGTAGATGAGCTTCGTTGTTTGTGTAGCAATATAACTTCTGATGGTCTAAGAAAAGAAAATAGAAAATGCAGAATGGCTATGGAAAGAATAGCTTTCCTGAAGAGGCGAAATTTGTTGGCATCCAATATTTATTGAAATGTTAAGAAATCCTTCCTGGAAGCATATGTCTGGAGTGTAGCGTTGTATGGGAGTGTAACGTGGACGATAAGGAGTTCATAAAGAAAGATCATAGCTTTTGAAATGTGGTGCTACAGACAAATGATGGATGGTTCGATCACTTAATTAGGTGCTCAACAGAATAGCGAAGGAGTTACTGGTATATCCTGACTAAGAGAAGGGATAGGTTAGTGGGACACATTCTGAGACTTCAAGGAATCGTCAGCTAGCATTAGAAGGAAGTGTGTGGGGTAGAAATCGTAGAGGGAGACGGGGGGACGAATACAGTAAGCAGATTCCAATGATATGGGTTGTCGTTCTTATTCAGAGATGAAGAGGCATACATAGGACAGGGTAGTGTGGAGTGCTGCATGAAACCAGTCTGCGGACTGAAGACGACGACGACGACCACCACCACCACCACCACCAACAACAACAACAACAACAACAACAACAACAACGGGGCCATGGCCAGTGAGGTACTATAACATCCCACGGTTGGGTTGAAAGTTTTTCATCGCCGGTCTTTCTAGGACACTACGCAGCAGATTATAGGTTCTCTTACCAGTCTCGTCCTCATTCCGTAGCCTTGCATAATTCTTCCCCATTTTACCTGATAGACACCTTCTGTCATAGTGCCCAAAATTTCTTTTACCTTGGGTTTCCTTCTTCACCGAGTACCATGCAGCTTTCTCCCTAATATTTAACGAACAGTCCCATGAAGACAAGAAAAAAGCCCTCCTGGTGTTGTTCTATTTGGATTGACATTAAAACTATCCTCAGATCCTAAACCAATCGGAGATTAAATAAACTTTTCGCAAATTATTAGCTACCTTGTAACAGGTGTCTAAGATTCCTTCTTACACGATTTCGCTCAACCTGCCAACGCCGCCACCACCACCACCACCACCACCACCTACTACTACTGTCCGATTGTGCCTCTAAATTTTGACTCATTTTGCGAAAAGAGTATCGAACTTTCATTTGGTATAGGAGTCTGACAATAGTTTTAAATTCGAAACTATTTAGTCAATAAATTAAATACACTGTTGGTGGTTCAGTTTAAGTTATTTAGACCAGCCATTATCAAGTTTTCATATTAATGATGAAATTTCTAAAAAATCTTAATTTCAAAATTTGGAAACAGCTTACGGGATTGACCTACCGTCATTGGTGACTGAAGTAAGAAATATCTGCCAAGAGGTTTGATTTCGTGATTAAGTTTTTTGCGAAATTGTTGGTTACTGATAAAGTATTTTAAAACTGAAAAGTTGTGTTGACTACTCACTGTATGTTAGTAGTAGTATTATAATAATTTCGTGTGGCTCATTGGCCTTGTTCAAGTCTTTCAGTTGGACGCCATTTCGGCGACTTGCGTATCCCATGTTAATAGTAATCAGTGATGATATTGACATGTGTGTGCTTAATAAACCACACTGCATCACAATAGCAAGGGATATATCAGATCATCATGATACGCATTAATTTTTACTGTAAAACACATTTGGAAGTACAATGTACATCAACTTGAAGCTGCGTTTGGCCTCTCGAGTAAGTTTTGGATTTGGCTTCTGTAATCTTATCTCCCAGTAGTTCGTACAACGGCCTGTATCAGCAACATTAACGTGGTATTGTCAGAGTACGGTGACAAAGTACGTGACTGGATAGATAAGCAGACTGGTGTCCAGCACGACTTCCTTTGCCAGTGTTGCCGCGTCGGTACGGATATTAAAAAAAGAATCCGCTGTTGTAAATATGACATGGAGCTGATACACACTCCTTTAGATGTCTTACTAGTTAAACATCCAGTACATGTTGCTCGTTACTGATTGCTGTATGATTGATCAAATGAGTTGCAGGTAGTGATTTGAGACTCTGAGCTCTTATCCACATTCTTGCAGATTTTAAGGTTTTGTACTTCCAACGAATGATAGGATTTGTTTCCTCAAAGAGGCCATTCTCGTTTCTTTCAGAGTTGTGGCATATTATCCTCTATTATAACCTCGAAGTCGCCTGGTTCTTACTTCGGCTTCCTCGTTCCCTATTCTGATGCTGCCGATAGTCGCTGTCGGATTACCACTTTTGGGTAGTGCATTATTTACTAGATGATCACCAAAATTGAAAACAGCGAACTTTCCTCAGAAGCCATTTTCATTACGTATTAAATCTGTTCCAGCGGCTATACGATGATCTAGAGGAAATACACGAGAAAAAAGAGTAAATATTGACACATACTGCATGAATGAAAGAATAAATATCACTTAAATATGTGATCAGTGCTCATCCGAAAAGAACACAGCAGCTCTATTGTGTAACGATAAAGAGATACTAGACACTTTCTTCTCCTCGGATCACTTGCGGTCTCACGTGGTGGTCAGACTTAACTGTATTATTGTAAATCTTCATCATCGGATTGTTGTTTCGAACTAAAATAGCGTGGGAAATAGCTAGGTTACCTCTTAGTGGCTCCTTTCGGGACGAGCTATTATGAATTTATAGAAATATCAACTAATTCAGAAATATTTGAACTTCGTGTACTAACCAAGGAAACCCACCATCGCACCACTTCAGATTTTGTGTTAAGAGGGCCCAGTGGATTGTCCGTCCAAAACAGAACACAGGTCGATCATTAAAACACGAAAGAAACTACGAAAAAAGAAAGTAAATGCTACAAGGAGCACATTGCTAAAGGTGAGGCGTGGTGCTTCTGTGGTCACGGTGTTGCATTGAGAAGTGGGGATCGGTGTTTATGTTCCATTTTTTCACTACATTATGAATTGTCCGTAACGTCCCCGACATGTCTGTCTGCTGTATTTAGTTTCATGTCTGTGTAACGTTCGTTTGCAACAGCGAAGCGTAAAGAAGGAACCTATAATTTTTTGTACACAAGCAACACACTTCGTGACTTCCTTTCTGGAGGTTTTGACTCTTCCTTAGTTTGCAATAGTTCACAAGCAGTTTCTTTTTTTTTTTTTTTTTTCATTTCTGTGAAACGTCTATGCGACTTGGGCCGCCACCCCCCCCCCCCCCCCCCCCGTTTTCATAAGTCATCACGTTTACTTTGCAACCTTATACACCTTACCATGTGACTGAGACAACATAATCAATATATAGGATTACCAAGACAACAATATGAGAAGACATATGAACGACCAGAAGGGCGTTAATAATTTTGCAATAAATAAATGAAATTGAGATTTGAACACGGGCCTTCCTGTTTGCAGTACATGACCATGATCACATAACGACGACGCCCCGTCTCTTAGCTTGCGTGCCGGCCGCGGTGGCCGAGGAGACTGAGGCGCTCCAGTCACGGTCTGCACGGCCACTACGGTCGGGGGTTCGAATCCCCCCTCGGGCATGGATATTTGTGACGTCCTAGTTCGTAAGTAGTTCATAAGTAGTTTGTAAGTTTAGGGACTGATGACCCCGTAGTCCCATAAACTATACAAACATTTGAACATTTTGAACTTAGCTTCCGCTCACTGGCGCGCACGACTAACTTGGACCGTTCACTGTTTTGCTGATTTCCCCCCCCCCCTCCCCACAATTCCTTTTTCTTGTTTTCATGGCTGATGTGTGTTCGGTTTTAGACAGGCATCTCAAGGAAATGCGATGGGAAGTTCCCGTTGTAAGTCCAATCGTGCCCAATTGTTGAAAAAAAAACTTAGCTGTTCCAGATAGATATTTGTAGTTGACGTTAAACACAGGACCAATTGACTCCTACCACTACTTAAATGATGCTGATTATGAAGTCGGGTTGCAAATGGCTACCTTACATGGAGCTAAATGTAAGTCTAATCACTTACTTCCATTCCTAATTGTTGTTTAGCTGTATCTTAAATATTGAGTGATATCTACAAGGGAAACAACTCGTATAAGAGAGCAGTGGTTCCGAGACATGCATTCTACAGTCCCGGAGAGATGGGAAAGGGAGCCCCTCTTGGGCACAATGTCGCGAAAAGTGTACGGAAGAGTTGTCGAACTCAGCTGATAAGTTGTTCTTTGAAAACATAAGAGTCAAGTGATTTAATTAAGCATGGAAGGCATCCTCAGACTGTTGAGGCTGTACCATGCTATTAACAGAAATTTCGAATCAGAGTAAGACAGGTTCATGGAAAAATACTGCATTAATGTGTCAGACATTATAGCCCCATATAAGGTCTCCACTATACAGTAGTAATTTCTTACATAGAGTGTAATCTTCGTTACGTACATAGCCCTGAAAAAAATTAAGAAAGAAACAGTACACACAGGCAACTGTGTTCCTCGCTGACTCAGCCGATGAGATCAGCTAACTGAGTACAGATATCTGAAGATCCGGGAATGCAGTGGTCCAGCTGAGACCAGCGTTCAAGAATTCACAAAGCACGGTGAGAAATTTATGGATTTTCATAGTAGCTTTGACCTGAAATTCTGAAGGGGAAGTAGTTTCTAAAAGGTTACATTCAGTGATGCTTTTGTACTGTTGCAGATAAAATTCGCGTCATTCTTGGGCGATTTAGTACCAGTATAAGCCGCCGTTGTGTACTTTTGGGCGCTATGAGAGACCGCCATTTATTTGTGACTGTAGCGACTGCCTCTTAGAAGTCGGAGATGTAAGCCTCCACACAGAGTAGTACAGGCGAAAGTGAGAAGCGATTCGACGCTCCTCAGCAGTCTTAGCTTTCCCCTCCTGCTCACTGCCAACGTATTTGATGCCCAGCTGTTTTCGAAGCCCCCTCTTACGTCCCCTTTGTAACTGCTACAGTAACCGATATGCTCGCACGTATTTTACTTTTATCTTTCTATTCTCATTTGATCGTATTTCCATTTGTTATTACTGATGTCTCGTAAAAAGGACAAAGAAAAGGGCGAAAGACATCAATACATTTCAGTTCTTTGATCTTTCTAAGGCGAGGTGAAGTTTCTGTGATCGAGAAATAACGAAATTACTTAGTGTTTAACACTGAAAAATATTGTAGTAATTCTTCGTTAACATTCAAACAACGGAAATCTGCCGTTATCAGTGTTTCTCATTGAACCAAAAAAAGTAGTTCTTCTTGAATTATTTCTAAAAATTAATTCAAATGTTCAAATGTTTGTATAGCTTATGGGACTTAAAGGGTCATCAGTCCCTAAACTTACAAACTACTTATGAACTACCTAACACTAAGAACGGCACAAATATCCATGCCCGAGGGGGGATTTGAACCCCCGACCGTAGTGGCCGTGCAGACCGTGACTGGAGCGCCTCAGTCCCCTCGGCCACCGCGGTCGGCTAAAAATTATCATTTATACTTTGTGTTCCATCATTGAACATAGGAAGAAGTGTAAGAGTTCCTTTAGTAATGATAGTTGCTACCATAAATACAAACAGTGCCATATCTCAGGTATGAAAATGTGTGCAGTGCCTTGCCTTTACAAGGACCAAGATATTTTATTTTGCTTCCAATTTTACTGCCTGGAAAAATTCCTTCATCCACTGAAACGGTCAGTTTCACAAATCTGAAAATAATTGTTACCGTATTAGGTTAGAATTTGGTTGACAGAAAAAGAAAGAGAATAACAAAGCTGGCCTTCTGCTGTTGGTAAACTAAAAACATTTCCAAGATAAAGCGTTTAACGTATATGGTACCGCCTCCACGGCGACAGGCGATCTATTATTATAAGACCCGCAGGATTTGAGGGTGGCTTATTGCATGTTGCATATTACGGGGAGAGATCAGAAGACAAAGCAATGGATTAGAGAACATATTAGGAGCCGTAACACATTAGGGCTGAAATAAAAGCGGAGATTGACTGGACAGTTGCAAGGAACATGGATGGTAGATGGCCAACGGAAGCTCTTCTCTGGATTCCAAGAAATAACAGGAAACTGCGAAGACAAACTGTAGTAATTCATATCCTGAAGATCGCAGTGTATGGAGATACCTAGAGGAGACTTTCATTCAACAGTAAACGACAGATGGCTGCAGCTAGTGATGTTGTGTTATGTCGAATTTTTATAATAATTATTTTCAACAAATTTAAAGTGACGACTAAATCTTCATTGAGCTGCTCATGTTTCTACCCATCAGAAACTTTGGTCTTGACGTCTCTGGAGATAGTTACCACCTAGAATGGAAACCATTGGTCTTTGTTAAAAGTTCTTGTTTTTGCTGTAGTCCAGCGGTCATTTTGTAGGCAAAGGAGCGAAATGAATATAAATTCGCATACTGTTTGCTACTGGAATTTATGGACTAAAGCGGCAGTTGTTTTACGAAGTATACAATGTAAAATAAATATGCCTGTAAAGTGGACGTAGCAATAATCCATAACGGCGCATTGTATCGGACAGGGGCTTAGCAGGCGAAAGTATTCATAAGGGACCGACTACTTTAGTGTTTACTATTTCTTATACATTTTTATACAGTAAGTTACTGGAAGTTTTTTCTAATTCGTAGTGCTATCTTCTTTCCTCTTCCTTCAGAGCCGTACTGCATTTAGGGAGTACAGTGAAAATCCTGTTTTACGATTTGTAGATATATCTGTGAAGTGTGTAAATCGTCTGCTGGGGTGAAATAGTTTAAACCTCGTTAGACTATGCTTACATAGCAGTCAAACTGGTACAGCGCGGCTTGCTAACTCTTGGATTAGATACTTTCCGCAAGACATTTCACTCAAATCATTGTCAAGTTTTGAATTACGGAGCGTAACTTTCCAGGAACTAATGGGACCCATTACCTTAATGGTGAAAGTTAGACCGTTAATCATACGGGGGCGAAAATTATTCTGATATACACTATCACACAATAGAGCTACATTCAGCTACCTCGAACAGTGCCCACGTTACTTGGTGACACTTGTATAATGGAAATATACTTTAACGAAATGCTAAAGTTCTCTGTGTATGGGGTGAAATTTATTGCTATTCTTTCAAAGGACAATTTACGTGATGCTGTCATTTATCGTCAGATCAGAAATAACTGCAGAAAGCATTAGATGAGAAATCGGTAGGGTGCTAAAATTAGCAATAAACGCTAAATTTTGAAAACTGTTAAGTTGTCCACATGATTAATGAAAGTAATCCGTTAAATTTCATTTACAAGTAAATCACACCTGAAAGCCGTAACTAAAAACCTACTATTACGACAGATTTAAGTGGCAAGAAACATTCAGAAAATGTTGTCGGAAAGGCGAACCGAAGACAGCTTCGTATTGGCAGAAGACGTAGGTGCCACAGTATTACTAGGAAGGAGACTACTTTCCTGTCCTTTTTGGAGTATTGTTAGCCGGTGTTGGATTCTTATAAGATAGGTTTGACGGAGGTCATCGAAAGATTACAAAGAAGGGCAGCATGTTATGAATTATCGCGATGCGAGAGAGAGAGAGTGTCACAGAAATGAGGGTTGGGGTGGAAATCCAATCGCGTTTTTCGTTACGGCGAGATATACTTCAGAAAATTCGATCTACGACTTTACCTTCCGAATACGGATATATTTTGACTCCCATCTACATAGGGAAAAATGATGATAAATCAGACCTCGAATTGAAAAAGATTCACGAGGCACTTGCTTGAGTTGTACAGAGTATCCATGCAGAGGGAGACGTGCGGTAGGTGACAGTGATTGGCCACGCTTGCTGAGGAATTGTTATTCCAACACTTGCACTAACACAGTGGCAAGGTAAATTGGGGACCCAATGACGGCAGTCTTACTTGCCACGATGTGCTGTACTTCGGCTCTTCGTTTGGATCTTACTAATAGGAGACATACAGTCGCAGCAGGATTAAATATTTAAAATTTTCAAGATGCGAGCTGGTAGAACAGCACTCATAGAAGGAAAGCGCGGTGATTTGACCCGATAGACTTCTTCGGCCGCAGTAACATGTAAGAACTCCTGAATGATGATTGCCGCTAAGAACTGTCTGTTATAGTTTCACAGAACGAAGATACAATATTGTTAGTAATTTCTGACATAATGTATCTACATAGCATTTGCAGGAAACATAATCGGTTGGCATTCTGTTCTCCTAAAATTACTGGGCTGGATCCGCAATTATTTGTGAAATTTGATTTTCTACTTTTGTTATATTTCGTTATATTAGATTCTTAGTAAGACGTGATTCCGATGTGTCCAGTGTTTAATGTAACTTACTTTACCCAATCGTTAGAGACGAAATGTATGTGGTCATATTAGGGGAGTAATTTTGTATGTTACTCAGCTGATTACCGTTGAAATCTGTATCTTACTGTACAGTACATTTAATACTGTTCGGGAAGATAATGATGATTGTAATATTAGGTAATTCAGTAACGTGATTATAGCGTCTTGTGCGTTAGACAGTTGCTCTCAGATTTTTACCAGTAGCCGGCCGCGGTGGCAGAGGGAACTGAGGCGCTACAGTCACGGGTCTGCACGGCCACTACGGTCGAATCCCCCCCTCGGGCATGGATATTTGTGTCGTCCTTAGTATTAGCTAGTTCATAAGTAGTTTGTAAGTTAGGGACTGATGACCCCATAGTTAAGTCACATAAGCTATACAAACATTTGAATTTGAGCTAAATAAATCAAAAACTATAATTGGTGGGAGAAGACAGACAGTAAAGTGTGCAGATCAACAATATTGGGAAAATCTGGAAACTACATGTAAGAACGTCGTAAGACTGGGGACAGGAAAATTAAGTGTGGAGAAATGCAAGAAAGAAAAAGGTGTTTAGGATGAACAAATACTTGCAGTCAAAATACCACCGAGCCGAAAACCCTGTGAACAAGTAAATCTTTTCTGTAACTAGGAAGTTTGCTTCCAGGAAATGGAAGGCGTATGGGGAAATTCAGATGTAAAATATCTGTGCTAAAAGATAGTTGGTATTAGACGGCAAAAAATAATTATAACGTTATAGAACAGAATAAAAAAAATTGCCAAATGTTTCTAACGAATCACCAAGAGACAAAAAGGGGGGGGGGGGAAGTCTTAGTTTTGAAATGTAACCGTAGAGAACATGCAGAGAGATCAAATGCATATCCGATATATTTATATAGTACTTAAAGTTCAGAACTGAAATAGCAATGAGCCGAAGGCGTTCGATGTAACTAGCAAAAATGTTACAGGTAATAGACTTAAAAGGACTTATTTCTGTTTCTAAGGACCTTTAGTTACATACAATATCGTCAAAGTTTCCGGAATTTGTAAATTGATAAACAAGAAATTGTAGTGTCATCGGTTCGAAACCAGTATATTTTTCGTTGTGTTCGAATACCTACTATGTTTCAATATATAATTCATAAAATATACGATAATTATCACTCCTAATCATGATTTTTATGAAAAAGAATTTTTTATCCGAAATTTTCTGTATTATACAGAACATTGTTTCAATTAAGTAAGTAGCACAAATTTTTGGAGCAGTAGTGGAAAAATATTCACAAAGTGAACAATGAAAGGCAATAATTGTCAATTAATAATGGATATTATAAAAAAAATTAATGTGTTTTCATTTTAAAAATAATTGTTAACAATCTTTCCTAAAATACTGTAAGTTAAGAATAAGTGAAAGACGTAATTTTTCACCAAAAATTACCGTTACACTTTTTAATTACCATACGTTCATAGGATTTCAAATGTAAATGGTGTAGGTATTGGAACACAACGAAAATAATTTTATAGCCGGGAATGGCTGGATTCGAAACATTGTTACTAAAATATTCTTGAGGTTTTTCAACACCACCATCGATGATCCACGACGATTGTGTGAAATCCTCTCACTTGAAATTAAAGGTATTCAAAAAGCTATTATGTCGATTTTATCACGAATTCTTGTGTTGCCTCGAATGGCTTTGGCTGATTTTTATTTGCATTCTGAACGTCGCATAGCATACACCACGAAGAAATTGTTGGAAGGCGAGGCAGATGACTGAGGAGGATTAGAATTGTGGACAACAATGAAAATGGAAGAAGCTACCACTATACTAAAGACGAGTCAGAGCACAAAAAATCCAGCCAGTACTAGTCGTAAAGGCAGATATAATCCCAAACAGAAAAGAGTATTCAGTTAACCTGATTCCGTTGATTAATCGTTACTTTTTATAAATGGACTACTGTATCATCTTCACTTTCTTCTAGATAACTGTCCATCGATGTTTTCTGGCGTCCCATTTTTCTTGGTCAAATGGAATTGGCTGAATATTCATCGAATAATAAACAGATTAGCGTTAAGAGTCGACATAGTCCATCAGCACGGTAATATTGAAATGCTATGAAGTTAACTTCTTCAGTTCAGGCTTGGAACGCAATACGGAAAGCAATATTTTCTCATTCTTTTAGCAACAATTCTTGAATTCGAAATGACACACATGATCATTCAGGCGAACGTCAGTGTTGACAACTGTTTCTTGTACCAGTATTTTTTCGTACAAAATAATTTTTAAGTAGTTCTTTTTTCACATTTCGCTTTTCAAATCCTTTTTGTTACCTTCTTAGCGTTAGGGATAGTTAAAACATAATATGGTCCCGAATTAGTAACTTCTACAGCTTGTGGTCTGTAAGTGCCATTAACTGAACAGTCCATTTACTTAGATGATGAGATAGTCGTTATTGAAATGAGTTGTCCGATTTTGTTGGTAGCGGTCTGTCCTCTACAGTGCACTTCATACAAGATTCGGAAGGTCGCGCTACGACTGTTAACTGTCAGTGCTTTTGCGATTGCAATTGCTATTTCTTCAATAACCATGAATTGAGAATGACTGCATCGGCTTTTATCATCGCTTTACTTTCGCTTGCTCCTCTCGTGTGAAAAATTCTTTGCTTTCCGTCTCTAGTAACCGGATTCTGTTTTTTTCTGTGATTTTTCCATTGAGATTTTAATGTGCAACGTCGTATTGTCAGTGCTCGCCCATAACGACTAACTAGTCTTTCTCTCGCTGATCATTTCAGAAAGTTACGGCGAGGATACACAGTAATTATATAATTACTGTCTTTGACTGGTTATAATCATACAGTTGTCAGGAGTGTAATGAAATTTACTCCTGAGGAATTAAATACTTGAGTCCTTAGACCATCATTGTCAGCTATTTATATCGCTTTCACTTATTGCTACAATAAAAAGGAAGCAGTGCAGTATGATAAGGAAACTTACAGGAGCCTTTGAATGGCAAAGTGAGAACTCCTTGCAGTCGTATTAAATCCACAGTGGGCGAAGATTATGTTCTGTATAAATTTTTCGTATATATAAAGCATGGAAAAACTATAGTCATTGACAGAAAATTAAAGTAACGTCTAGTTTCTCCTATTACCTATTGTTTGCCCTACATCTACTTTGCTGGACGTTAAAATTGCTACACCACGATGATGACGAGCTACAGACGCGAAATTTAACCGACAAGAAAAAGATGCTGTGATACGCAATTGATTAGCTTTTCAGAGCATTCACACAAAGTTGGCGCCAGTGGCGAACCTACAACGTGCTGACATGAGGAAAGTTTCCAACCGATTTCTCATACGAACAGCAGTAGATCGGCGTTGCCTGGTGAAACGTTGTGATGCCTCATGTAAGGAGGAGAAATGCGTACCATCACGTTTTCGACTTTTGATAAAGGTCGGATTGTAGCCTATCGTATCGCGACATTGCTGCTCGCGTTGGTCACGATCCAATGACTGTTAGCAGAATATGGAATCTGTGGGTTCAGGAGGGCAATACGGAACGCCGAGCTGGATCCCGTCAGCCTCTTTATCATTTGCAGTAGAGGTGACAGCCATCTTATCCGCATGGCTGTAAAGGATCGTGCAGCCATGTCTCGATCCCCGAGTCAACAGATGGTGACGTTTGCAAGAAAACAACCATCTGCACCAACACTTAGACGACGTTTGCAGCAGCATGTACTGGCTGGGGTTACCTTTGATGCTGCATCACAGACAGGAGCGCCTGCGATAGAGTACGCAACGATGAACCTGGGTGCACGAATGACAAAACGTCATTTTTTTTTCGGATGAATCCAGGTTCAGTTTACAGCCTCGTGATCGTCGCATCCGTGTTTGGCGACATCGCGGTGAACGCACATTGGAAGCGTCTATTCGTCATCGCCATTCTGGCGTATCACCCGGCGTGATGGTGTGGGGTGCCATTGGTTACACGTCTCAGTCGCCTCTTGTTCGCATCGACGGCACTTTGAACAGTGGCCGTAACATTTCAGATGTGTTATGAACCGTGGCTCTACCCTTCATTCGATCGCTGCGAAACCCTACATTTGAGCAGTATAACGCACGACCGCATGTTGCAGGTCCAGTAGGGGCTTTTCAGGATACGGAAAATGTTCGACTGCTGACCTGGCCAGCAGTGTCTCCAGATCTCTCACCAATTGAAAACGTCTGGTCAACGGTGGCCGAGCAACTGGCTCGTCGCAATACGCCAGTCCCTACTCTTGATGAACTGTGGTAACGTGTTAAAGCTGCATAGGCATCTGCACCTGTACACGCCATCCAAGCTCTGTTTAACTCAGTGCCCAAGCGTATCAAGGCCGTTATTACGGCCAAGGTGGTTGTTTCGGGTACTGATTTCTCAGGATCTATGCACCCAAATTGCGTGAAAATGTAATCACATGTCAGTTCCATTATAATATATTTGTCCAATGAATACCCGTTTATCATCTGCATTTCTTCTTGGTGTAGCAACTTTAATGGCTAGTAGTGTATATCTACATATATACTCCGCAAACCTCCGTAAACTGCGTGGCGGAGGGTACACTGTACCACTGCAGGGCATTTCATTTCCTTTCCTATTCCACTTCCAAACAGAACGAGGAAAAAAATGTTTATACGCCACTGTACGAATCCTAATCTCTCGTATCTTGTCTTTGCGATCATTACACTAAATGTAAGTAGACATTAGGAAGATAGTTCTACAGTCAGCTTCAGATTTCGGCCTCTAAATTTCCTCAACAGAATTTCTTGAAAAGATCATGCTTTCCTCCAGTGATTTCCATTTGCGTTCCATGAGCATTTCTGTGACACTCGCACATTGGTCGGACCTACCAGTAACGAACTTATCTGTTTACCTCTGAACTGATTGGATTTATTCCTTTAAACTAATCTGCTACGGGTCCCAGACACATGAGGAATACTCAATACGTGGTCGTACAAGCATTTTATTCACGGTCTCTTTTACAGATGAAATAGATCTTACCAAAATTCTCCCAATAAACTGAAGTCGGCTGTCCGTGTTACAACTGTCCTAACCACGTTCGCTCCATTTCATATCGCAATACACAGTTACGTCTAGATACTAGAATAACGCTACTGCATCAAGTAGTTCACTAAAAATGCTATATTTAACACAATGGCATTGTTTGTTCTACTGATGTGCATCACCTTAAATTTTTCTACATATCGTGCTAGCTGCCATTCTTCGCTTCAACTAGAAATTTTGTCCAAGTTATTCTGTATGCTATTACAGCCACTTAATGACGACACCCTCCCATACATCACAGCATCATCAGCAAACAGCCACAAATTACAAGTTACTCTGTCCATCATATCATTCATATAGATAGTAAATTGCAACGGTATCACACTCCCCTGGGGCACGCCTGACAAAACACTCGTCTCTGATGAACATTCGCCGTCGCGAACAACGTTCTGCGTTCTGTTACTTAGGAAGTCTTCCAGCCAGTCACAAATCTGTGAGCCTATTCCATATGCTCGTATTTTCGTTAGCACTCTGCAGTGTGGCACCGCGTCAAATGCCTTTTTTGAAATCGAGAAAAACACAATCTGCCTGTTTCCGTTTGTCATGTGAGAAATCGGCTAGCTGAGTTTCTCAAGAATGAGGTTTTCTAAACGCGTGCTGATTCCGATAAAAAAGCTTAACCGCCTCAAGGTAATTTACTATATTCATCTGCGAATATGCTCCAAAGTTCTACAGGAAACTGATGTCAACGATATTGCCCTGTAATTATGTGGGTCAGTTCTTTTAACTTTCTTACAAACGGGAGTCACGTGTGCTTTTTCCCAATCACTACAACGAAGATGGCGGATTTATTAGTCTCCACGTGGATTAATATGTAGGTGTCTTTGGCTTCTTCTCTTGTGCATGTTTTTCTCGTGCAGACCTTTAAATTCAGATCAGAGGTCAGTTTGTATCATCTGTCAGTAGGAATAGTAAAACAAGCTTAGAAGTGCCGCCTTTATGCGTAATGTTAAAGTGATGTTCAATATTTCGATTTGCTAGAAAATTAATTTATTACTATGTTGAACCCATTTTTATGTGTAAGTTAATACTACATACGGCATCACAAAAAAATCGTCATTATGGGAAGTATGGCTCCAGTGTCTTAATTTTTCCACAAATGCTGATGATTAATATACTTTTGTCTAATATACTTTGTCTATATCTGGATGATAAGAAACGGTGCATTTATTGAGATCCATAACTATCTGTTTGTTTCAGTTCTAAGATTTAGCGTCTCTTTGAAAAGCTTTTTCTAACGTGACCCTTTTTAGCTGTTGTTGAATTTTCATGTCCATAAATTGAAGGATCCATTCAAGCACAGCTTTTGTGGAGTGCACCATTTTTAAACGTGAGATGGAAGCAGCTGCGCTTGCAAGCGGCAGCGGTCGGAAGTCAAGGTCTAGGCGTGGCCCCGAAGGCAGGTGAAAGAGTTGCGCCGGCGGGAACGAAAAGTGAAGCACTTTCACAGAACGGAAAGGACACCGGGCAAGGATGTCAAACCTATCGAGAGCTGCATCTTAAACCCTTTACTTTACTAAGCTTACATTTCTTAGACGGTATTTCGCTGAAGCTCTTATGAAAACAAACATATCAGCTAGCTACATATATTCACTAGTCTTACAGGTGAAATGGAAGTAATCTAACACATCGAGATTATATATATAATCCTGAAATCGGCACTGTTTTGCATGAAGGAGATCGTAAGAGGAAAGATTCCTATTTGCATCTGCAGTTCTCCTAATTTTCTCTAACGCAGAAAGTTTCTAACATATTCACTATGAAACATCTGTTCGAAAGGAACAAAGAGTTTGTGATGGTCATTAGCTATAATTACATAATTACCAAGCAATATACGAAATCTGTCGAATTTTGCTGCATTTCTTGTTTCACTGTAATTAGTCAAATGAAAATTAGTTTCGTACCGAAACTCGAACCCGGTTTACCTGCTTGTCGTGAGCGTTCGCTTTAACCCTTCGCCCACCCGAGCACGCCCCCCCCCCCTTGCCCCGTCGACCAGACCCAAGCTTCTGTAGGTCACAGCCCATCAAGTCTCTCTCTCTTTGGAACGGACGTTGTATAGTAAACTAGCTAAAAACCTGACGTTAGCCGAGTATTTAGGTATTCCTGCCTTGAGGTACCCTACTCTCGCTGTCGATCTCCTTTTTTTTCCTAAAAGCATGTGACATTTATCGGAGAGTATATAAGAAATAAGGGTATCTTGCATAATGTACAAAATTATACGTGCAATATCCAAACAAAGAAAGATAGCAATCAAAATACAAATGACGTATAAAATTCGTACGATCTCATATTTCTTGAAAAATATTTTGTAGAATTTTTGAGGTATATATTCATTTGTATAAGTGACGTATGTCTGTATAATGTGTTGCGAATACAATTGGTAGTAAAGAAGTAATAGATTAAAACTTGGTGCGTGATAGGGCGGTTTTCAATGCACGTTACTGTTTACGTGCTCATATCTCATGAACTACTTGTCTTACTGTGATGCAATTTCGAAGGTACATTCAGGTATATATGCGTATTCTGTCTGTAAAATTTCCTGCACCTACAATTTGTAGTGTAGAAATTATAAATTGTCATAGCTAATACCGTAGTTTTAGTCCATGAACAGCGGAAAAGTAGTAAGCGAGAAACTTTTTCCTTTCATAATTTTGCTATGGTTGTCAGTGAGAAAAAAATTCAACAAAGGTTTGAAATTATGTTTAACGTTTGTTGCAAGTCACTAAGTACTGTCATTCTCATACAGTTGTGTGAATAAAGTCTCGTCGCATTATGTGGCAGTCCTAGGTATACAAACTACTTAAATTAACCTAAAGACAAGAAATAAATACAAACACACACACATACACACACAGGTCTGTAACACTTAACGTGGTTCCGATGAGTCCAGGTTGGGAATACGCTTACATATGAAAGCATCACAAAGTGAACCACCAGTAGGCGTAGTTGGTCATGTTGGACAGCGCTACAGTCATTACATGAGCAGCTACGCCCAGTTCTGATCCACTTAGAGATGTAATTTCATAAGCTTCATCGCAACTGGGACGCATCGTGACCAAGATATGTGCTAGACACAGAATACCGCGCAATGTAACCTTAAAGAAACTGGCCAGAGCTTCCACACAATGGCATATGTCACAACGTGTCTGCTATTCCCAGTTATTCAGTCCAACTTTTGCGTTCCGAAGATGGCAGTATCAGATGAAACGCGCCTTTGCAAATAAATACTACTTCCTTTCTGCAACGAAAACTGATTTCTGCAATTTTAGATTCTCACAGACAACGAATACCGTCAGTCATTATAACTCCAGTGGCTCATATTTACTACGTCGCGCTGTGATACCCAAAGACGCACTTCTGTAGTTACGGAACAAGCAGATCATGTAAATGTAAGTTTGTATGAGTACATTCAGTTCGAAGTATATCATCTGTTAAATCCTTCTATCAAAGGGTAGGTGGCCAACGATATTTATAGCTGCATACCTGACTAATTTATGAACCACGCTTAGTTTCAGTAATTCTTTGTGTAAATCACTGTTTCTTGTAGAATTAAATTTACAAATGTTACTGTCACTATCAAACTGTAATTGTTTGTTGACAGAAACTTGAGGGGAGTAAATTTTGTGGTGCTGTTGTCATTCTGTCCAGCTTCAAAAGCTGTTTGCAAGATATATGACAATGGACACCGTATATTACCCTCAGTACATACCTCTGTGGAGCAAATACATTTTTTTCTGAATGGCGAGTTACCTCAGAATAAGATTCCATAATACAGTAGTTAACGAAAAGTAGGAAAAGTAAGGTTTTTAAATACATTTTAATCACTAAAATGTGATATTAACACAAAAGCGCAAAGTCTCAAGACGTGTAACATGTGACTTTGAGATCAGGATGATATATTTATAAACAGCTAAGGATTTAGAGCTTTTGCCTCATTGCTGTAGTGGCATAAATTGTTAGTGCAGTGCATATATTGTTGCGTGGCAGAGACCAGCCGCGGCTCAGCTGTTGCGGTGTGTTGCAGGGCGGCGGGGCGGAGTACGGGACGTCCGCTAGCTGCCCGCAGTGCCCCGCCGCGCGCTGCGGCCTGCCCACCACCACCGCCGTAGACTGGGCTGCCGTCTCCAACTCCCGGGAGCGACAGGTAAGTCTCTCCACTTCCTGCTGCCGCCTGCCTCATTGTCCTTAGACTTGGCGCTGTCTGCCTCCGCAGTCCACACCGAGCCGAGGTAGCGCTGTGGTATCACACTGGACTCGCATTCGGGAGAACGGCGGTGCAACCCAATTTAGGTTTCCAGTGATTACCCGAAATCACTCCAGGCAAATGCCGGGATGGTTGCATTCTAAGAGCACGGCCTTTCCCTGCCCCATATTTGACCAAAACTAGAGTTTATGTTCCGTCTCTAATGACCACGCTGTCGGCGGTAATTTAACCCCTAATCTTCTTTCCCTCTCGCCCACAGTCCAGTGGACAGGGATTTGGTTTGTCACACTGGAGCCCGAGTTCGATGTCCAGTCGGATCGGGGAATTTCTCCGCTGTCATAATCATTTCATCATTATTGACACTCACGTGGCCGAAGTGGCGTCACCTAAAAATACTTGCTCCAGGTATCCCGAATACAACCCCAGCTGGGATCTAACGACAAAAAATGCCAAATGATCACCATCACCCCGACTTACCATTGTAGGCTAAACATGCCATTATTAATTCACCCATAAAATTGATAAAATTTTCTACTGGAATAAAGCGCGATCGGTGGAATAACAAAGTGCTCTTAGGCGCCTGCAACGGAGCACGCTGTTGCTACCCGTCAGTGGGGCAGTCCTCTCTCGGGCATTGGTGTGTGTTGTCCTTAGGGTAGTTTGTTTGTAAGCCTAGGGACTGATTACCACAGTAGGTCAGACTTATAGTTTTACAAACATTTGAATTCCCTGTTTACTAGTTTGTTATTTATATCTTGTACCGCATCACGCAATTGAGGAGCAAGTCGAACATTAAATGAGTCAAAATGTTCAAATGTTTGTAGAACTTATGGGACTTAACTACGGGGTCATCAGTCCCTAAGCTTACTAACTACTGATGAACTAGCTAACACTAAGGACGGCACAAATATCCATGCCCGAGGGGGGATTCGAACCCCCTACCGTAGTGGCCGTGCAGACCGTGACTGGAGCGCCTCAGTCCCCTCGACCACCGCGGCCGGCTTAAATGAGTCAGTGCATGAAATTGTAAGAGATAGGTAGTAACGCATAAAATCGTACTTATAGACAACCTATACATAGAAATACAATCAGCCACTTGACTTAGAAGTTAGATCGACTTTTTTTTTTTTAATTTTTCAGGAGTTCCTCGAAAGAACAAAGAGGAGCCATGAGGGAAGTCTTTCGTTTAGACTTGAGAAGTCCGTGGATTACAACTAATTTTTTTTTTTTTGTTTAAATTAACGTGGCAGGTTTTTGAAAATGGACGCAGCCGAACACTGCACGCATTTCTGCACAAGGGACAAGGTGGTGCAATTGAAATGCAGTTTCAATTTGTTTCACATTGAGTGAAAGCTGAATAACCCTTCACGACAGGTGTCTATCATAGGCAAAAGTAATGTGTGCCCTATGGAAGTGTGATGACACCTCTTTTGTTATCTTTAAAGATCTACGTCGTCATGTAGCGTGCAAAGTAGTCTAATGACATTGTTGTGTACAGCAGTGTGTCCTCGTTCATCTCCGTAGGGGGATCCATGATGGCATGTTAGTGAACGACAGGTATTTTTAAATGTGGAGACACGTCATCATTCAATGGGGATGAGTTGGAAAATCATTAATATATTTTCGAATACATTACTACTAATGGTTTTTCATTTTTTTGGTCACGTCCCTTCAATTTATAAAAGAAACATCGCAAAGCGACATGGAGTATCGGTATTTGGCCTGAAATACACAGTTCTTACGCGTTCATCGATAAGTAATGCATAGCAATGATCAAAATGTACAGAACAAGGCATGCTCAGATGGATACAGTTAGTTTCTCTCAGTTCCTTTAGCCTTTGGTCAGGAAACTGGGTCACCAATAACTTCAGGAAGTGCTCCAGACGATGTCTTACGAAGTTTACAACGATTCTCTTTGGGGTACAACGCTGCTGATTAGCAGCGCCACCACTGGGTCCAAACAGTCCAACTATGTGTGACTATGTAGGCTTTCCTGCCGTGAAATCATGACATTCTTCTCGGGTTGTCTGTTGTATCAGGACGTCATTTGGACAACCCGTTAACATAGTCTCGGATGTAGACGAGAATGTTGTTTGGCTCCAATATGTGCAAAGACTAGGGGCTTTAGTGTCAAGAACACTTCTTGCGCTTGTGTAAGAGTCTTTTCGATGTGTAAGAAGAGTGCAAGGAAGTAGTTAGCAAACTGTTTTCTTCTAACGTAAGTTATTTTGTAATTTAAGGTGAATTAAACGGTAAGCTGATGAAACAGTTTCGCCTATAACTATATGTGCTTGAAATGCGATGATACATTTGAAAGGTAATTTGGGGGCCTCTCGTGCTACTGGACTTCACAAATGCATCCTCCATGGTCTAATTTCGTACGATCTGACGTGACTGATACAGTTGTTGTAAATCAGTAATTAGTAACAATGACACTTTCTCGACATTTCATTCATAACGTGTGTGTTCCAAGAAATTTGTTAATAAGTATACTTCAGTTTTGCTCCGTAAAAGGTCCGTGAGAATGGAAGAGGATAGTTAAACATCTTGTAGCTGATGATTTCTTAGAAACTGACTCATTGTGAGGGTGGAGAACAAAATTCCCAGAAACTTAATCCTGGATAACTGGCCTGGAATTTGCACTTCCCTCCTTCCGTATGACAATGTATTGTTTGAAAGATAGCGCCACTTTGCGGTATTTCCTATTAGTATTGCACTGAGGTGACAGAAGTCATGGGATACCTCCCCTTGACCGTCGAAGTGTGCACATCGACGTGTCATGGACTGAACACATTGTTGAATGTCATCTGCAGGAATATTGAGCTCTTCCCCCTATAGAGGTCCATAACTGAGAAGGTGTTTGTTACCAGTGCAGGATTTTGTGCACCATTTAGCCTCTCGATTATGTCGCATAAATGTTCAATGGGATTAATATCGGCCAATCTGGAAGGCAAAATCATTTGCTGGAGTTGTCTAGAATGTTTTTAAGCAATCTTGTAAAAATGTGGACCGATGACACGGAGCATAAGCACCCATAAACATTCCATCGTTAATTGGGAACATGAAGTTCATGAGTGGCTGCAAATAATATCAAAGACTCTCGGTCATGAAGTGTAAATCGTCGGCCACTGCGTTGTCTGTGGTGGGAGGTATTGGCTGAAATACGGTATTTTCGGCACACTATTTACACTGTGAATCTCAGAATATTGACTTCCTTAACGATTTCCGAAATGGTATGTCCCATGCGTCTGGCACAGGCGTACAATTCCGCATTCAATGTGTAACTACCCACGTGCTGGCATAAACAGGCGGGAAATATTTTCATAGGAATCGCAGGAGTACAAATGGCAGCTCTAATGTCCCTTTTATGCCTAGTGTACCCTATACTACTGTCATCTGTATCTTGGCATATCGTTATTCCATGACGTGTCATCTCAGTGCGTTTTGCACGTTATACTGAGGAAGCGAATGTGTTTTTGGATATCCATTCATACATATTAATCCTTCAGAATTCAGTTAAACTTCAGTCACTTTTCGGGGTCATTGCTGTTGATGTTACAGGTCAAATTTATTATTTTTGTATTAGGCTCACAACTTGAAAGCGATTGGAATAGGTTTTGCGGTGAAATGTTAGCTCTTCAGGCATAACTGGCCGCCGGGGTGGTACAGTTGGTACTGTGGGCCAGCGTCATCATAAACGGCTCCGACAACAGCCATTTTTAGCAGGAGATGAGTGTGACGGCTGGCGTGGCGCGTAGTCCAGAGCACGAAAATAGCGTCGGGCCTGCCCCCGTGAATGCGCCCGCTGCTTTTCCCCGAGCCGGAACTGCTCGCCGAACGGGTCGTCTACCTGCCGCTCTCTGCACTCGGACGGATTAAGTCGGCTAGAAAACGACTATTGTAGTCGCGCGGTGGTAAGTGGCTTTGACACCCTGAGGCGTCAGTTTAAAGTTCAGCAATGCTTAGATATCTTAGCTGAATTTATTAAAATGTGCCCTGTAATTTAATGTTCCGATACGAAGAAACAAATTTCTGAAGAAAATATTTGTCCACAGTGTAGCGTGACGGTGTTCAGAAGAGACAAGGATAGAAACTTCTGAAATGTGGTGCTACAGACGAATGACGGTTAGATGGGACGATCACGTAACTAATTAGGTGCTCAACAGAATTGGTGGAAAAGAAATTTGTCATATCATTACTAAAAGGATCAATTGGGCACATTCAGAGATATCAAAGAATCCGTAATTCGGAAATAGAGGAGGGGGTAAAAATCGCAGAGGGGGACTGAGAAACTAATACAGTAAGCAGCTTCAAAAGGATGTAGGTTGCCGTTCTTATTGAGATATGAAGAGGCTTGCACAGGATAGGGTAGCGTGAAGAGTTGCATCATACTGGTCTTTGGACTGAAGACCACTAAAACAACAATTTTTATGAACACTGCTGGGCAGGCATCAATAAGGTCCGGAGATACGGACAATTTTTTTTTTTAATAGTAAATTGTACGAAGATCACATGATTGAAAGATACATCCCAGTATGCCGTGAGGAATGTGATATTCGGCACAGAATGAGGTGTCCCTGGATGTGTTGTGCACGCTGCTTCCGCGTATTGCCAAAGTTGTACTGCAGTAGGAGGTGCTTGTAGAACATCTTATATATATATATATATTTTTTTTTAAATGTTGTTAATGAAACTTAGTAAAGAACTGCAGTCAATATTAATAAACTTCAGAGAAACCGTAGAATAAACTCATGTAAAAAATACTGACAGTTTTCAAAATGTCTTCTTATTGTTGATTGCTTCATCACATCTCAGGGTCATTAAGTGGTTCAGTTTAAGGCCGAAGTAATGAACTAAGACGAAACTTTTCACTCTTGAAAAGGATTTGTATTTTTGTAAAACATTTACATGTCAACTGAAAATTTACATAGAAGAAAAAAATGAGACAGCTCATCACTTCTAACTGCTCGAGAAATCAAGACAAGACACTGCTAATTAAAAAGCAAAGATACTGCTCTTCCACCTTTTTTCTTTTAGTTCCACAGATGATTTGTTTTTCACAACATTAATTAATAATTGTCAATTATTGTTATTATTAGTAATATTTTTCTCTCTCCTTTTTTAATAATAATAGAAATTTAAATTAAATGAAATTAAAATAGAAATTCGCTTCTTACTGTTCTGATACCCCAACACTCCATTCCTGGTAACAGCACATGCTGTAGGCCTGGCCAAGGTAGCAACACAATCGGGAAGGCCCACGAATACCTCTTCACCATTACATGCCTCGTGACATGATCTGTTGTTGCAATGTGGTCGTCAGCAAGCTCCGAAGGTATGACAGAAGAGGATCCGACATGACTGGGATGTGATGTATCTGGACTATACTGGAGGAAGGTGAGGGGGGGGGGGACCACAATGCTGGGTGCAGGACCGTATGGCGATGCATAAGCTGACAGTTCAACAGTCTCTGTGTCTCGAGGCTCTAATCCTAGCAACGTCGTGGCAATCCCAATTCCTCCTGTACCAATACGGCGGTAAGATTCGCCTGAATTCACCTGAGAGAGGCTTGAATTATTGCCTTCTGCATCACCGTACTGTTTCTACGCTCTGTTTTAAGATTTCGAACGGTGTTGGGATTCCGTTCCCGCAACCTCGTAGAAAGCATTGGCCGTTCACTAACCAGGCAGAATTACATATCTGATGGAGCCTGATGTCCTCTCATACTTTTCGGAGCTTACCGACGGCCACATTGTAACGGAACAATGTGCGGCCGGCTACATGTGTCGTGCAGTGTTAAAGATGTCTTTATCGCTCATCAGATTTCATTGCTGCCTTGGCTTCCTTGTTCTTACGATCTCTCAAATATTTAAATTGTCTGGTCGATGACGGCCACACAATTTGCCTGGGCTATACCAACCCCCTACCATACTAAATCATTGGCAATTTGTGACTACTATATCTCAACACATCCAATACGTGTTTGTTTCATTGGTGAGGCGTGTAGCAGCGCTAATAGCTGCTAATTGCGACAACTTTCAAACTGGTTTCATCATAGTCATCACTTCACATGGGCTGTATTTTTACTCACGTGAAATCTGAACATATTGTCTCCCAAAACTTTGGCAGTGATCCTTCCTAGTATTGCATTTTGGATGGACAAATTAACAGCTTGTTGGTAGTAGTCTACGTTCATAGAAAAATTTCATCACTAAATTATCCCTAATTTTGTGTTTGCCAAAGTTTACACACTGTACGTAGTCCAACGTTTGATGTAGTCTACAATGTGGATTGCTCAATTTTTCCTTGTTCGTAGTTGCATACATTCGGTAGAATTGTTCATCAGTCCCTAAGCTTACAAACTCCTTATGAACTACCTTGCACTAAAGACGACACAAACATCCATGCCCGAGGGGAGATTCGAACCGCAGACCGCTCGGCCACTGCTGCCGGCTCTCGTTCTCCAGTACATAAAATTACCTGACTGCGCGAGCAGCAGTCTCCCACCGCCTACTGATTACACTCCAGTAAACGAAATGTATCGCCGGCCGCGGTGGCCGCGGGGACTGAAGCGCTACAGTCACGCTCTGCACGGCCACTACGGTCGGTGATTCGAATCCCCGCCCGGTCATTCATATTTGTGCTGTCCTTAGTCTTAGTTAGTTCATAAGTAGTCTGTAAGTTTAGGGACTGATGACCCCGTAGTTAAGTCCCATAGACTATACAAACATTTTTTTTCGAAATGTATAGTCGTTGATTAGCTAAAGAACAGCACAAAAGGCTTATTCATCGTAACAAATATAAATATAGGAGGTTGCTCTAGATTTCCTTAAATCTATGCAGTATCTGTAAAACGGGGTGAAATTAAACAATGGGGTCATCAGAGGCAAAATGCAACTTTGTAATAATGTCTTTGCATTGGTCATTCAAAGTAACTAGACGTTTTGCTAATCATCTAGATCAGTTCTAAAACCAGGATCACTATTCTGTTTTTCCACCAGTTTTGCTGCTCATTTGTTGTTTTTTAAGGTGCTGGTTGAAAATTTTAATCACGAAAGATATCCTACATAGAGTAAAGCTATGTCTCTTACAAAAGGTAATTACTATATGTGATCAAAATTTGTTACTGTTAATTCAAATTTTAAAAAAGAGATTTTGCTGGAGGTGAAGGGCTACAGGCTTCATTTACCCCTGAAGTCTTCTAAATTGCTTCGGGAGCTCCGCTATGGGAAAGAAATACTGAGACCAAGTAAGAGTCGGAGGGAAAAACCCCAGATTGAACCACGAAGTGGCGTTAATAATTATGGTGAGGATGAACCAGAATCGGTACAAAATTTTGAATTGTCATAACAGCAATGAAGAAGCTTAAGTATTTGTATGGATGCGTTAGACGAATGTGAAACCCCCAGGAACAGCCCTCAATGTGGAAATTTTTTTGATTGTGAAACTAGAAGAGCAAATAATAATATAGGGTAAGTGCCATTGTTCTCAAGAGGGAAAGAAACCTGCTGTGCCATCGTAATTTTATTTCTTTAACGGGGAATATACCGTTGAATACTTTTTTATTGCTAGAAATCAAGTAGTATTGTATACCCGCATTTGGTTATCGCACTGGCGGTGTGATGCTTTACATTGTCGCCGTTAGTAAATTACTAGGCGTCACGTAGCTGAGACCTACAAATGAAATGGGCTCGAAATGTCACTTGCAGGAGAGACAAATGGGCGATTTCGTTTTATTAGGAATTTTGAGGAAAGTTTAGTTAATATTTGAAGGAGAATGCGTGTAGAAAACTCGAATAATCTATTGTCGAGTATTGCTTTACTGTTTAGGTTCTCTACCAGGTCGTACGAAAGGAAGACACACTACATTGGATTTGTTACTGACAAGTTCAATCAGCAATCCAATTTTGCGAAGATGTTTAGTGAAGTCAAATGGGAATGCCTTGACGGAAGACGATGTTGTTTTCTCGCAAAACAAAACAATGTATAAAGAACAGCATTTACAGAACGATCTACTACTACAAACAGGAGATAAAAAAAAGCATACAGACAGTCGTTTTACAGCGTCATTCCCTTTGCCAGTGGAACAGAAAATAAAAATGGCTGATAGTGGTACAGGATACTCTTGTGTCGTATGAATGTAGTGGCTAGCCGAGCATGTTTGTAGATACAGACATATGATTGTAGTGCCATATACACATACTTGTATATCATATTAGTTTCAGAAAAAGTATTAGTCCATCGTCTGCATTTAATGACCAAACAGAGAGGTGATACCTTTTGTTAAAACATTTTCATTTAATAGTACTCGTGTATCTCAGAATCTGGTTTTTGTTGGTTGGGGTTCGGTCCTCAGTCGGTATTGGAATTAGTTGTTGCCATGGTGGCTACGTCCCCAAACGCCAAAATGCACCGTGGGGCCGAATTAGTTCAAAATTAGGATGAAGGCAAGGATGTAAAATCACCGGAAGGAAAATAACAAGGAAATCACTGTGATGTTGTAAATCAGTTTAACAGAAATATTGAAAATAAGTCATAGGAGCCATTATGTCAAAAGTTCGTTGAGGCAACTCCAAAAGTCGCTGGATACTTTATGCGTATCAGCGACATATTAAAAAATGAAAGAGAATTGTGGGAGATTCCCTCCAAAGGGATTTGCTCGAATTATTTTCTACCATTGCCCTGCCCTATTTTGTGGTCGGTCACTAATGATGTCATAATACCTGGCGTTAAACTTTCTTCCTTTTTCTGTCAGGACGTACAACCTGTTGACAGTAAACGGTATACATCATAAGAAACTTTTGTAAGTGGAAAATATTATACTATATTACAGCCTATACGTAATTTATTCTGTATTTAAATCTAGACTTCCATAATGCTACAAAAAATAAAAAAAACGCAGTTAAAGTATGCAACTTGTCGAAGACCTGTGAAAAATTCAGTGGCGCTGCTTTTCTTAATTGCAGAAACTACAGCGATATTTATTTACATTCTCATCTTGCCATGTAAGCAGATGCTTTTTGCCGACTTGTAAGAGGTAAATAGCCAATCTCGTTGTATAAGAGAAATGGCGCTGTGTGTTAATATTTTTATAATCTAAATTTCCTTTCTGTAGACATCGTTACATGTATGCCCTACAGAAGAACCTAATTTCTAGCCCTAACATCTTACCTCCCAAATAGAACACTCTCGTGAAATAACTACGACGTGTTTGGAATTATTTAATCATATCCCAGTTGACTGAAACCGTACATTCTGCTACGACCAGTTTTAAATCTACGCCAGTCCAGGCAGGTTTTGATCAGTTCTCTATCCTTGCGGAGTCGGTAGTGTCGCCAATACCACGCATTGTTCTTTTATCCAAGGTTACGTCGTCTAACATATGGCACTGATCATCTCCCTATCACAAAGTGCCGTAAGTACTTTCTACGCCTATTGAACTCCTTTTACGTTGTTTCGGTTAAACTTACACTTGCTTAGGAAAACACGCCATTTCGAGACTTACGTAATGCTTGCGTAGATAATGGGATAATACAGGTTTCGATGTTGACCACGCATGCATATATTTCCAGTACCAGTTTTGCAGCAGTACCGCGCACGGCTACTTGCGTTGCGTCCTAATAAAATCGTCTCGGTATATAGTCGGTATGTTAGTACACGCACGAAGTAAAATTGCAGCAGTCAGATTTCATTATCAGAATTCATATTGCCACTTAAACGTCGAGAATGGCAAAAAATTTTCCTTTCTTGGGCACAAGCGGTCTCACTGTTTTATGCACAATAGATGGTGTGTTGAATAAGAGGTTGAAAACACCCACGAAGGTAAATCAAGGGAAATGGAATGTATTTGAATTAAATCGGGTGAGTAAAAGCATTAGATTAGAAAATGAGACATTTCAAGTTCATTTTCGTTACTTAGATAGAAAACGATAGCCAAAATAAAGAGAAAATCCACGGCAGAAGGTACATAGCACCAGTATCACCGATTTTGTCTAACACCATACTCGTGATTAGCTAGGAGGAAAATGGCTGTCCATGTGCCTATGTTGGTGTCCTAGTATCCCTCATTTTTACTCTATATGACACATCCGATGTTGATGGTATAATGATCTTATGATATTTCAGTAATTCACCCAACGACAAATTAAATCTAACTACTCTTAACATTTTGGAAGAGACTTCGTAGCATGGGTGTCAAAAAATCACTACGTTTACATGGAACACGTCTTCCGGAAGACGAAAACCGATTTTCGTAAACCGTTTTTCGCTGTCGTGTTTACATGGCATAGCCTGAATCGGATTTCGTAGCTCACGTAAAATGGCGGCTTGAAAACAGCTGATTCAGTTCCTTATTTAGTCTGCACAATCACTATTTTTCTTTATTTAAATACGCAGATTTATGTTCACTCTAATATTTATACTTTTATTTCACATTAGAAAATATCGCTCTTTCCATATGTGCCGAAAATTCTTAACAAGAAAACACAATCTGACAAGCCAAGAACGCTTCAAAAACTGTTGCGTTTACATGAGCACGAAAATCGATTGTGGAACTGAAAAACCGCTTTAGAGAAGCGGATTTCCAGAATCGATTTTGGAGTGTTTACATGACCAACCAAAAGCGGAATTGGGAAATCGGTTTACGAAATCCGGTTTTGGGAGCCCATGTAAACGGGGTGAATATCGCTTTTTCAGAAACGCTTTTCTTCCCATAGCCATCTTCCTATACTTTGTCTTACGTTTCTAGAATACAGCCTTCAAGTTTGTTTACTTTGTATAGGCCTTCAACATATTCCATCCACCTTTCAGCTTTCGCATTTTTGCTTAGTACTGCTTTTCCATCTGAGTTCTTGATATTGACGCAGCTACTTTTCTTGTCTCCAATTGTATCTCTTACTTTCCTTTAGGCAGTATCAATCTTTCCCCTAGTTATTAATTTTTCTACGGTTTTGCATTTGTCCTGTAGCCACTCTTGCTTATCCAGTCTGCACTTCCTGTGAAACCTTATTTTTCAGACGTCTGTACTCCGTTTTGCCTGCTTCACTTTCTGCATTTTTATATTTTCTTCTTTCATCGCTTAAGTTCCGTATCTCCAGCTTTTTTATTAGGCCCTTGTCCTTCTGTCTATAATTTTCTGTGGCCTTCAGTACTCCACCTTTCAAAACTACCCATTCTTCTTCTACTCCATTACTTCCTCCTATTTGGTCAATTGTTGCCTCAACCACATCTAGTTCCTACAATTTGTCCGCATTTCATGTCCTTAATTTTCTACCTTTTACAATCTCTTCAGTTTTAATCGGCAGTTTGCAATCAATAAGTTACGTTCATAGTCTATAACTGTCCCTGGATATGTCTTACAGTTCAAATAGAATAGAAAGTGGTGGTGGTGGTGGTGGTGGTGGTGGTCTTCAAAGGGCCAGTTTGATGCAGCTCTCCACACTACCCTGTCCTCTAGCAAGCTTATTCATCTCGAGGCTGTGAATGAAGTGAAACATAAATGGGACCTTTAGTGACGCTCTGAAATTGTTGGTTTGATTTTTAAAATTTTCATATGAAATAGCTTTGTTAATAAATAAGTATACTTGTTTAAAGATACACCTCTCTGCTCTGCAACCTTCTAACTAACTTTACTTGTCACATGTTGTATCTAGCACTTACGCACAGGAATAAGTAATGGAAATTTAATATTTCATTGACACTCTTCTGAGATGGCTGGGCGTAGTCATAAACGATTGCGTTCGTACACAGTGCAGCTACACATGAAGTCGTGCCTACTGTTTCACAATTAGTCTATTGCCACCCCAGCAGATGGGAGAGTCGCCAGGCTGTCGAAGCAACGGCAGTTTACAAGAATGATCTATCGTGCGTGAGGGTGCCAAGTTAAATCATCTGGGAGACCATATCGACTACGCAACTCTGATGCTGCGAGTTATTGTAGGTGTCTATACGTTTATAACGAAAAGCGAATGTCGCCTAAGTTACAATTAATTACAAATGAAACTAGTTACTTCGGGTAATTCCCTCCTCAGTCACGTCATTTTCATGCCCTATTATTTGTGTTGTATAAGCCACTAGTAATAATAGTTTCATCACTTAATCTTGGATAAACTCTTTCTACGCTAGGAGAGTTTTACGAGAGGCACTTTCTCCTCGCAACCTCAAGTTGGGAAAATACTTGGGAAAAATGCAGTCTGTCCTAGTCTCCTACACGTCCATCTGCTACAATCGAAGATTTTCACAGGTTATCGATTTTCAATGTGTGGACAGATAGAGCATCAGATGACACGAATTCATGTATAACAGCTTTGAAGCTCTCTGTGATAACTTTCGTGCCTAGCTTTATGATGTGCTTTTATCAGAGACGCTCAAGTTTTCTTGCTCTTGAAAAAATTAAAACTATAACGCAGGAAGGAATCCGAATTTCCTACAGAAACTACTTTTCCACCCTACCTTACCATGGAATTCCACTTGGCCATGTGAGACGTGACTCGGAATTCAACGCTTTTACTAATTGATATTCACAACTGAAAAAGATATACTATATCCCTTGGCAGCACCTAAGTCGAGTGGTCGATCTAGAGTCGCGCGTTCATTTGGGATACAAACATTTGATACACAATCATTCTTGGAAAGTACCCAAAAACAACTAACGCCATACAAGCGAGATATACCAATCGTTACATCACTGTTGTTGAAAATCCTGTTGTTGCAGGTTCGTTTTAAGACATTACCTAATGTTAGTTACGAAAATTAGCCCAAACCGCTGTTTGTGTGTCTGATATTCGAATGGAAACAAGAATCTACATCCTTGTTTTCTGTACTGTATCTCAGATATATCGCGATTTTTTAAATCATTCCAAACGATATTATTAGGTCTACGTTAATCAGTTCACTTAGCAAGTAAGATCCTAGCTTTTTTTACAAGCAGTATAAACGAAGCATCGTGGTAATATGCAGCGGAAGATGCCAAACGCCTTGATCATCCCAATTAATAGGCCAAATGGAACAAAATCATCATGAAAGAACATAATCTTTGCTAAAAATTATGGGTAATTTGTCTAGAGACATGTTGATCAATGTGGCAATAGTGAAATACAAAACAAACCAGTACTTAGAAATTCCAAGCAGTATTACATGGTTTCGAAGCAGTCCAACAAATATAAGTTCTCTGACACGCATACAGTTCTGAGTGATTATATCTTTGAATTGTTTATTTCTAATCTTTGCAAAAGCTAATGGCGACGCGAAAATTATTTATTTATATCTCATTCGAGGTGAGTAACCTTTAATTCGATAAATCATTCGCTAGCATTGAAATTTCGGACGTCAAAACATATTTGTGAAAGGCACATCCTGAATCACAGCTGAATGTGACACTCAAAGGATTCATACGCTACTTCACGAACTCGTATACATTAAAAAATAAGAATGGGTGAGTTTTTCGTATTTTGAAGATGAAATTACGAATGAAATAGTATTTTGTCAGCGCACGGAACAAAATGGTTCTTTTAGATTCAAGTATTTCATTTTGTTTACTCGTACTACGTACTCTTGAAAGTAACAACAAGAAATTTCTCTTAGGTTTGTGATACATTAGCTAACACTTTTGATCAGATAATGATTACGGTTCAAAGTTCGATAGATTGTACTCGTTTCCTGTAGTTTATCTAAGTTGCTGTAAACGAGTAGTATTGGAATGTGTCGAATAAAATGCAACGTTGCCGTCAGGTACATGTTCCACAGTTGTCCTTGCCCCCTCCCTACAGTAACACTGGGAACAAGACGTTTTCGCGGAGCCACAAGTTTTGTTCGTGGTCTGTCCAAAATGGATTCATTGATCCCTAGTTTTCTCTTACTAAGTTGTATGTAGGTGGTTGCGTACAGAGCTCAGAATAAGTGGAAACTGCTCAGGCATTCACGCAACCATTCCTTACCTTACAATGCAACCCCTGGTGTACTGCGGTGTCTTCCCTAAGTGAACAGGAGCGATACTGATATTTTAATATTCTTCGCTTACGTTAAATGGTTCTCATTCAGTAATTTGTCAAGTATGTTGTTTCACATCTTATATTTTGTTGTTGTTTCGCAGAGATACATTTAAAGTCAAAATTAACCTAACAAGATACCCAGGGTACTTCACTGAACTTTCATTGTTTGTATATCTACTGCAATTGTCGAATGCAATGAGCTCTTTTGTCTGGATGATGGTGCCAATCTCTATAACACGCATTGGGTGCTTACCAGTAGATACAGTTACTGTTCACTTTTATGAGGCATAGTGTTAATGGTTTCCGTAGTCTTGAAGTCGTCTGCTGATGCCAAAACGTGAAACACATTAGGCAGGTTGCATACAGATGTTTAGACTTACTAGTTAAGCAGTATAGAGACTGTTTACAGGGTGCATTTCAACACATCAAAATTTGTGTGCTGAGCAAGAGTCTGAAGATGTCAAAACTGGTCGCATTACAAGTTTCTTAAACTCAACGTGTGAAGGTGTTTTATTCACAAAATTAATATTACAGCCGTTGTCCCAGATCATCTTTATTCAAGATGAGCATAAAATTTACGACATTTTAGTCCAGTAATGGACATATGTTCTCTTTTTGTAACCTTAGTAATTGTCACACTGGGAGGGGAGTAAGACAGGGTTGCGACCTATTGCAAATGTTATTCAGTTTGTATATTGAGCAAGCTGTGAAGGAAATCAAGGAGACATTTGGAGAAGGGAAAGTTCAGGTGAAAGAGTAAAACATTTAGTTTTGTTGATGACTCCGTAATTCAGATAGACAGCAAAGAACCTGGAAGAGCAGTTGAACGGAATGGACAGTGTGTTGAGAGGGGTGTATAAGATGAACATTAACAAGAGTAAAACAAGGGTAGTGGAATGCTGTGTGAGAAAATCGGGCGATTCTGAAGGAATAAGATTAGGTAGCAAAACAATAAAGGTGGGCGATGAGTTTTGTCACTTGGAAAGTAAAATAACATGCGATGGTCGCAGTACAGAGGATGTAAAATGCAGAATGGCACTGGGAAGAAAAGCGTTTTTGAAAGAGAGAAGTTTGTTAACGTCAAATATTAAGCGTAAGGAAGTCCTTTCTGAAAGCATTTATGTAGAGTGTTCTCTTGTACGGGAGTGAAACTGGACGATAAATATTTGAGGCAGGAAGATTATAGTGTCTTTTGAGAAGTGATATTACAGAAGAATGCTGATGATTAGGTGGGTATATCGCGTAACTAATGAGGTACTGAACAGAACTGGGGAGAAAAGGAATTTCTGGCATACCTTGACTAAAATACGGCCTCGATTAGTAGGACACATTCGTAAACATCGCGGAATCGAACATTTGGTATTGGAAGTAAGTGTGTGGGGTAAAAATCGCAGAGGGAGACCATGAGATGAATACAGTAAGCCGGCCGCGGTGGCCGAGGGGACTGAGGCGCTGCAGTCACGGTCTGCACGGCCACTACGATCGGGGGGTTCGAATGCCCCCTCGGGCATGGATATTTGTGCCGTACTTAGTATTAGCTAGTTCGTAAGTAGTTTGTAAGTTTATGGACTGATGACCCCGTAGTTAAGTCCCATAAGCTTAACAAACATTTGAACATTTTGAATACAGTAAGCAGATTCAAATGGATATGGGTTGCTGTTCTTATAAGATGAAGAGGTGGTTTGCTCAGGATAGAGCGGAGAGTTGCCTCAAACCAATCTCCGGACCGAAGGCAACAATAGCAACAACAACATACATTTACAGAATATGAGTCATGTGGTAAGAATAAATTACCGTCGTAAGTTAATCATAGTTATCATACATAATCAATGAAGTTGCAGGGCATGTTCTGATTTTGTTGGACATAGCCAGAATTCGATGTTCATGTGGAAAACTTAACGTTTAAGACATATGTTTTTAAAAGAACACCAGGAAAAGTGAGTGATTGTGAAACTATTGCTGTCATTTGTTGCTCCTACGTGACAAAGTTTTCATAATATCTTCGGGAGTTGTCATACGTTCATACGAACACACAAATCCGGCAAGAAGACCTAT
Organism: Locusta migratoria; assembly: GCA_026315105.1. Taxonomy (NCBI): domain Eukaryota; kingdom Metazoa; phylum Arthropoda; class Insecta; order Orthoptera; family Acrididae; genus Locusta; species Locusta migratoria. Next base: position 490,101,630 of record CM048746.1, on the reverse strand, counting down.
TTCTCATCTCACCGGGCAAACACGTTAGTTGCGCCGACAAGCAATTCTTATACGACGCACATCATCTCAGATGTCATATATGAGTAGAGAAGTGCCGGCCGCGGTGGCCGAAGGGACTGAGGCGCTCCAGTCACGGTCTGCACGGCCACTACGGTCGGGGGTTCGAATCTCCCCTCGGGCATGGATATTTGTGCCGTCCTTAGTATTAGCTAGTTCGTAAGTAGTTTGTAAGTTTATGGACTGATGACCCCGTAGTTAAGGCCCATAAGCTATACAAACATTTGAACATTTTGAGTAGAGAAGTTTTCCAGGAGAGGGGCTTCTTTTGACGTGTCATAAAGCGTTTTAGGTTACAATTGAAGAGCCACCTCCGTTAGCCTGCTAATAATAGCTAAGCGGCACGAATGCTACGCTCAACACAGATACAAAACTGAGTATATGTACTTTTTTTAATCTTATGGGACTTGACTACGGGGTCATCAGTCCCTAAACTTAAAAACTACTTATGAACTACTTACGAACTAGGACGGCACAAATATCCATGCCCGAGGGGGGATTCGAACCCCCGACCTTAGTGGCCGTGCTGACCGTGATTGAAGCGCCTCAGTCACCTCGGCCACCGCGGCCGGCGAGTATATGTACTGAATTGTCGGTGACAGAAGGGGCAGTTAATTTGTACAAAACAAAAAAATTAAAATATATAGCATAACGTAGTTTTGAACACGGATCTCCCGGTCGTAGCCGAAAATCATGGCCACGTAACCACGACATTACCTTTGTCACTTGTATTGCATATCTTGCACTTTGACAGCTCAATGTTGTCATTTTTCTTCTTAAATAGAATTTCTTCCAGTTTTCGTGCTTGATATGTGTTAGTTTTGAAGGTCTACCCACTGCGCCAACTCGGCACTACAATCTGGGGGATCGGGGTGCGTGGGGAGTTTGCGTTGTGTTATCGAGTGAATTCCTACGCATCGTCTTGTATTCGTGCTTAGCAAATAAAATAGCTGTATATGACTCCGGAGCTCGTGGCATGCGTAATATTTCTCGGGCCTGGCAGCGTGTGTTAGGAAGAGGGCGTAATGAAGCCCAAGGTGAAAGCGCACGTCGTGGCGCGCTAGTGACCCGACCTCCGTGCAACAGCGCACAGCTCGCGGCTGCAGCGCCGCCGTTGCTAAGGTGCGTCCGCGCGGCGCTCGCATGTGATTGGCAGCATCTGCGGCGGTGAGTCCAGTTCCTTGCCCCAGCGACTGACCTTGGCGGCGCTGGCTCATCGCCGCACCGCACCGCACCAGCCCGTTTTCCACGGCGCCAAGCCGCGCGCCGCGACCGCGGCCGCACAATGCCTGCCGACGCCCCCGCTGCTACACGCCCCTGGCGCGCCACACACACACACACACACACACACACACACACACAAATATAAATATACTCCCCGTGTCAAAAAAAGGACGCGGCCTCTTGTCTATGGGCGCTCCTGCGTTGTCTGATGTGCGCGTAACCTGAACGCGCTCTTTAAGACGCAGGGCGTCGTCCATTGGGCGTAGTTGCCGCTTTTACCTCTCACCCGGAGACTCGAGGACGTGCTCATTATTTCAACGAGCCGGACGGCGGCGCGCGCGTCTCGCGACCGCGGTCCAGCGCCGCCACCCGCAGCATCACTTACCATCTGGCGGACGCCTGCTGCCAGCAGCCCGAGAATTACTAAACATATTTCCCATTACGTGGTTACCAGTAGCGGACATTGCAAATATGTTGGTTATGCTGCTTGTCATCTTACTCCGTCGAATAAAGTATTACAGCCTCCACTCCATCTTATAAAGCGTTATAGAACACCAGATGTCGTGTCCATTGCTTATAATGAAGTGGTGTGATCTCGTTCAGTTGGTTATTTGAAATCAGCCCAATCTATCGTCTAAGGACGAACTGATGCCATTATGTAGTTGCTCCTTCTGTGATCAACGCGAACAGGTCTACGTCTGTGACGGAAAAAGGAAGGAATGTAGAAAATTGTTTAACATTCTGTCGACATCGTGGTCATTAGCGACGGAGCAAGCACTTGGGTAGGTTTCATCGGCCGTACCCTTCGAAACGAACCAACCCGACATTTATCTGGAGAGGTTTAGAGAAATCACGGAAAACCTACAGCAGGAGGGCAGGACTCTGGTTTGAACCGCCGTCCTTCCGATTTCGACTGTTCTGTATGAAAAATGGTTTACCATCCGCAGCTATGTAACGTGTAAGAATACGTGTAGCTTAGATGAGTCATTACTTCTACTGACGACCAGTTTAAAGCCGACAAGGAAATGCTGCTGTCAATTAACACGTAGTTCACTAGCGAACTTTTCAAAGGCACCTGTGTCAAAGAGGTTGGAATAAAGGAAGGTGGAGTTACATATGCTGAGTAAAATTACTAGTTAAAGCCAAAACAAGGATTTTCCTCTTAATACCTTGCATATATCCTGTCCTCTTTTCTTAAAGATACTAAACTGTCACATCACAGTACATACTTAAGAGTTGACGTTCATTTATACTACTAAAACACACACACAGTACGACCAAAGTTTTGGGTTCAATTATGGTAGATTGCTTAATTTTTTGATATAAAATTTTCGAAGTTATGGCATCTCCAGAGAGTCTAACCTCCTTGATCTGCGTACATAGGACATTTGAAGTCAGGTTCCTAGCTCATTGGCTCAGCGGGAAAGTGTCAGACGACAAATGCAAAGGTCGTGGGTTCGATTCCCGGTCAATCCTGAGATGCGTATATGTCAACACTCGTTTCATCTTTGGCAATGTTATTGAAAAATGCTGAGTTTCACCGACGTTCGGAAACCACGTTAAACTGTAGACCACTTACGTGGTAACATCAAAGGTCGGATGAAAGGAACGACATACCACTTCCAAAGGACCATGCGTAGTAGCACTATCGTGTTCGTAACAATCTTCAGGCTGATTACTGCTTTACCTACCAAAATTCGTTGATGACACCGGTACTTAAAGCCCCCAAGTCTCCAGTGGGCCGAATGACGAAGAAATAGGACATCTACCTGGAGATAGGTACTGTAGAGTGCGCCGTTAATCCCGCAGTATATGGAGGGTATACTTCAGATTAGAAGTCGTTCTGTGATATTTGTGTGTGTGTGGGGGGGGGAGTTTTACCGTACTTGGTCTCCCCCCCCCCCCCCCCCCCAGGTTTCGTGAACCTGAAACATTATGTACATTTTTACATTCTCTGTAACATCATGAATAGAATCGTGTTCAAAGAGCTGCTTGCTTAGCTTTGTAGTTTGACACTTACCGCACCTAAATTTGTCAGCTAATTAACCCTTTCATAATCCTATGAAAAGTCTATTTGGAACAGCGCGTCGGTATGTAATCATCAGCAAGTGTCCCCGCCTAGATTTTTGTCTGAAGAAGCTGCAGAACATTCTTCTTCGCTAAGTTGAGGCCGTTTTCAGAACTAGTCTCTCTCTCTCTCTCTCTCTCTCATGTGAAACGAGGAACTATTGCTGCAAGTGATATACTCTGGTAGATGACAATTATGGTGGCCATCTTCGCATTGACGCTTCACGAAGTAGTAAATCATTATTCCTGCTATAATGTCGTCATTGTAGGAGCGCTTCTATTTCTGTCCGATCAACGTGTCTGAATGCTACTCAGCAGATCCGATTTAGATCTCTGTAACTGCAAGGATTACAGTGCACAGTCTTGACGAGGTAACTACTTGATAAGGTACTGCCGCTATATGTTTTTGAAATATCTGTATTAGCGGCCAGGGGGACTTCGTGAATACAGTGCTGCTTCATATCGGTAGTCCAGTGGTACTAATGACCGATGGCTGACGTTCAGATAACTATTAGTCTCCACTCCATAGCTTCCTTCCCCCTTGGACGTAGTGGCAGAAATGCAGAAAACACAGTGTTACTGAAGGGAAGAATTTAAGTTCGAGAGAGTGTCACTACCTGTCTGATATCGTTGCTTGTGCCCACGTCTCTGGAAGTGAAAGGACAAGAGTTGAAATTCGTAAGCAAGGACTTTGAAATAATTTCTTAAAGGCATTTCGTGTATAAGACTTGCCGCTTAGGAGGTTTCTGTAGGCAGAATGTGACGTTCCCGACGCCATACCAGTGTGTAGAGTAGATAACGTAGGGTTAAATATTAAATAAATAATCACATTTCAGGGACACAGGTGCTTTTAAAAATGGCTAAAACTCGAACCTGTCTAGCTATGAGAAACAGTATACTATTAAACGTATCTGTAGAATAAGCAGATTGAGATGGCTGTGGGTCGCCGTACTTCTGAGATTTAGAGGCTTGCTCAGGATAGAGTAGGTTGGAGAGCTGCATCAAACCAGTGTCCCAACTGAATACAACAACAACAACAACAACAACAACAACGAATGTGACTATCCCTATTATCTCCTGAAGATGGTTTCTCAGTCCTTGGGCTGCCAACCGTAAATTGTTCAGTGAATCATCCTATATATTGTGGTAGATTTTTGCACGCTCTTATGAAAACAGCACGATTCCATTACTCGTGTCCAGCGCTCTTTTCATTCCTATATTTAGTCACTCGTACACATGCATAGTGTGACAAACCTCAGCAAATGGGGTGCGGTAAGCAATGGAAAAGAGACGTGTACACTGGTGCACAGTCGTTACTCCATCAAACACGTGGGTTTTGCGGTGCGGCGGTAGCCGGCTCGGGCAGGACGGCGGGCCGGCGCGGCGGCAGGGGCCGGCCGGTGTCGGGTGTCGGGGTCACCGGCGAGCGGAACAGAACCGCGTTCCGAGCCCCAGCCCTCGCCTTCTTCTTCCGCCATGTTGTCTCCAGCGCCGCCATCGCGCTGCGTGCAGGTCGTTGACCTCACACTTTTCCACCAATCATTCCACTTCGGTTCTTGTTTGCTTTGTGCCAGTGAGACTGGCCGCCTGCAACACTTCTCCGCGATTCGGCCCGGCATGAAATTCCTCGTTTTATAGAACACATCTGGGAACTGCTGCTGTCATGTGAGAGCGTGGCCGACTTGTTCTATTCCTCTCTGGCTTATCCGTGAAGACGTGATGCGAAATGACTGTATCAAACATACGACATCCAAATGTTCAAATGTTTGTAAAGCTATCGGACCAAACTACGTGGTCATCAATCCGTAGTTTACAAACTACTTAAACTAAGGTAAACTAACCTAAGGAACGCACGCACACGCGCGCACACACACACACACACACACACACACACACACACACACACACACACACACACACACACAGCCCCAGGGAGGACTCGACCCTCCGACGGCGAGCAACCGCGCGCTCCGCAGCGAGGCGCCTTAGACCGCTCGGCTACTCCACCGCGGGTAAGACATCCAAGCATTCTTATAGTGCAGCACTGTACTACTAACGTAACTGCAAGATATGATACTGAATATACTGTGAATTTACTACTGACTCAAGAAACAAAGATATTCATATGAAGTGGTGGTACCCTAACGTGGGCCGTCAGTATAGACTGATTAAGAGCCAGCTTGAGAGGTCAACTTGTGTTTTGCAACTACTTTAAGGGCAGTATGGTGTCGTCTCTCCACTCTTGAGGAGGTACCGCACGTGATTTAGAGAGAAACATTGCTCATATCCGTTATTTATAATTTCTGAAATTGTTGATCCAACTACAAGCTGTAATCTTCCTACTCCTAAGAAATAAGAGGAGGAGGAAGACGAGGGCATGATGATTTTTTTTTTTTTCCCCTAACACACATGCACACACTCTCTCGCTGGAGAGCTGTTTCCTCTTCTTCAGGCTCATACTTCGCCTAATAGATCAATAATGAAGGCCGCCGGTATAATCATTTTCATTGTAGTACAATAAAGGTGCTCCGAACAGTAACCATCATAGAGGTGTGTGTATAGTCGCGCCTCTTCGGAGGTGAAATAAACAATGGCACAGAAAATAAAATCGTAAAATTCACTGGACATCGAACCCCGCATGTCTTGTCTGAATTTTGTAGTTATGCCTGTCACCTACAACTAAGTAGCTGTCGTTGTGTCTTTATTAGGTCAGAGATACTGCACATAGTTTAAAGTATTTCAATAATACAACAACCGCAAATATATAAATTTGGAGACTGAAGGTGAGTTTTCGCGGATGCACAGTACTTTTACGAGTTAACGATTAACGTTAACTTCCGTGAAATTGTCCGTAAAGTAACGCGTTAACGTTTAACGAAGTTAACTGTTTTCGTAACGCACTAATGATTAAGCCGGCCGCGGTGGCCGAGGTGACTGAGGCGCTCCAGTCACGGTCAACACGGCCACTACGGTCGGGGGTTCGAATCCCCCCTCGGGCATGGATATTTGTGCCGTCCTAGTTCGTAATTAGTTCATAAGTAGTTTGTAAGTTTAGGGACTGATGGCCCCGTAGTCGAGTCCCATAAGATTAACAAACATTTGAACATTTTGAACTAATGATTAATAAAGCTAAATTTTTTATTAACGGTGTCCACCTCTCGATACTTGTAGCCTGACGGCGAGCCGTAAAAATCTGCCGTTTCTAAAACTTGCTTACTTTAGTCCGTTTTAGACCATTCAAAACTTACTTTAAAAAACGAAAATCGCAAATCGTGATGTAGTTCAAAATTTTGAATTTGTTATTAGAATCACTTGCAGTAGTGGAAATCCAAGTTTGTAGCTTGAAAAAGTCATGCTTCCGCGTAAAAGCAGTGGAATTTTGAACTTTGTTAGTTATCATAGCTCATAACGAATAATCTCAACTCTTAGTTATCACCATATCAGTTTACAAAATCGGGGGGGGGGGGGGGAGAATTAGATATTCAGCTTTGACTCCTTTCCCAAAACATCTTTTGAAAGAAGTGGCCGTCTTTTTAGTGATTGACGGGGGTCACCTGCACAAGGCTATCGATCACCGAAGTTATTGGAACAGAGAGACTATTGCTACCACCCTTACCTGTACGTGATTGTACGCTAAATATTTCCGATAGGAAGAGGATAGAAGCTTTTGAGGTGTTGCGCTACAGACGATTGCTGAAAGGTAGGTAGGTAGGTAGGTAGGTAGATCCCGTAACTAATGATGTGCTGAACAGAATTGGAGAGAAGAGAAATTTTTGGCATAACTTAACCAAAGAAGGGATCGATTGGTAGGACACCTTCTTGATATCAAGGATTCGTGAATTAATATTATAGTGAAGTGTATAGGGTAAAAATCGCTGAGGGAGACCAAGGTACGAATACGGTAAGCAGGTTCAAATAGTTATGCGTTGCCGTTCTTATGAGGAGATGAAGAGGCTTGCTCAAGTTAGGGCATGGTGGAGGTTTGCATCAAACTAGTCTCCGGACTAAAGACCAAAATAACAACAACAACGTGACGTAAATTGTCTTCTTAGCGGTACGCGTTATGATGTTCAAATTGCACGGGTGGTCGCGGGGCTTGGTGGGAATTAGTATGCGTATGAGAATAGGTTTGGTTTACCGAAGAAACCCGTCTTCTTTTGGATGGATTCGTCAACATTTATGGCACGAAGAATCTGAATTCCGTGATCGCGAAGTCACTTAATCCTCAACTGGTACTGGACAGTGCCGAGTAAAGGAATAACCGTTGCGATAGTCCTTAATGCGCCGGTGAGTACGTGAAAGTGTTCTAACATGATTTCATCCCCCTTATCCATTGTAACCGCGATTCCGAGAAGATGTGCTTCATCGAAGACGGAGCGAGACCGCGTCGAAGCAGGAGAGTTTGATGTCCGGAGAAGCAATTTGGTGGCAGCATTGTGGTTATGCGTTACACAGACCACTAGCGTTGGCCGCCATATTGTCAGAATCTGAACACGTGAGACTCCTTTTTTGGGGCTATATTGAAGACAGTGTGTACAGCAATAACTCCAAAAAATTGCTAGGCTGAGGTGGTCTGCCACATCATCGCCACGGAAGGTAGTCCTATCGAACATGTCCTAACCTAAATTTGAATATCTGTAGTGACGATTACATATTGAATAAATTTTGTGTACGTCGTAGTTTGCAGCTAATTTAAGTTTTGTTTGGTATAGTTGTCACCCTGTATATTCACGCATACAGATGGAGGCAATATCGCGAACACAAGGCATAAAGAGCTGACGCCATTAAGGTTTAACACAGAGAACAGTACTGAATCACAGTTCTAAAAGTGGAGTGTCAGAGTAAAATGTGGTGCACATTGGAAATCATTAACCAAGGTATTTTATTCTAAAGAAATCTCCAAATGGCCGAATGGAAATCATGTTTAGGGAGAATGGGAATCAGGTTTTGACAAAGTACATCGTTATCTGTGCCGTACCTGAATATTTAAATGAGTACCTACTCACTCACGTGTTGATTTAACTGGAATTCACCGAGCGAGACCGTGCAGTGGTTAACACACAACAGTACTGACTTGTATTGACTTGATCCATGACCATTGAGTTTCACTCCTCAATTGGGTCCTATGGAACAGAAAAACCAATAAAAAAAAAAAAACCTCACATTCGGAAGAACGGTGGTTCAAATTCGCCTGCTGCCAGCCAGATTCAAGTTTTCCATGGTTTTCCTAGATCAGTGTTTTTCATCCTTTTTCAACTCGCGACCACCTTTCAGACTAAAAATGTCCGGCGACCCCCAGGCCCGTATTAAATATAGGTCAGTGATTCCAAAGGCAAAGTATTTAATTTTCGTTCTGAGATACAAGTAAGATCTGCGCAGCGATTCACCTCTGTGAAACGAATCCAAAAATTAAAGGCAAAACAAAATGGATTTATGGTTTTGCTGACATGAGTAATACATCTCAATGTGTAACTTGTGGCTGTGTTACGTGCGAGCATGAAACCGTCTGAGATAAATGTATCACTTCTTAATATTTCAAGTGTGCTCAAAAACTTTGGATATCTTCGAAAGGATACTGAAAACCATTAACCAGCAACAAACTACTATGTTCCAGTAATAAAATGTTATTAGTTGATTAAAAATATTGCATTAAAAACTAGTTACCATCTGCAAACTACTATGATCCAGTATTAAAACCGTGTTGTTAGGTATTGATTAAAAATATTAAGTTGATTGTTTTTCTGAGATAACAATATTCGAACATTGGACAGTCATGCAAGAAGATTGCGAGCATTGTAAATAACTATAGCAAGTACTGAACAAACGCTGTTAAATTCCTTAATTAAGAAGTCATCGCAGGTGGAAAATGGCTTCTTTGTTTTGAATTTCGGTCGGCCCATCGTCAGAAATCAAAAGTGTCATAGGTACATCTGATTCCTGTAACACTTTTGGTGTCTGATTAAGGGCAATCCGAAACGTTTCACAACAATGCCATTTTTCCACCTACGGATGACTTGTTAAGTATGCGACTTCCACGAAACCCTGTCACTACCGTGCGGCACTTGTGTCATAGTAGCTGAACGTCACGAAACGTAGATTTGCATTCGAACGTGCTGCTCTACAGCATCTTCCTGCAACCGCGACCCCTGACAAGAATTAGCGACCACGGAGGGGCCGCGACCCCCCAGGTTGAAAAAACACTGCCCAGAATCATCCCAGGCAAACACTGGGTGGTTCCTTTTGAAAGGTAGCGGCCAGTTTCCTTCCCCAAACTCGATCTCTAATGACCTCACGATCGACGGGACGTGAAACTTGTTCCTATCTTCTTCAGCTGGAATTTGCCGCATTAGCACGTCTTCTTACTTTTCCCCTCGTATTCTAGGAATCGCCTCGAATGAGCTGATCCAGTAGAGGTCTTCAGAAAGTAAGTTTTCCAGGAAGTCTCCACTACACCCGCACTAACGGCTTATCTTCAACCGCGCAAAGCTATTGAGAAATTCTTGGTGCTGCTCAAAGGGACGAACATGGAGGCCATTAGGGTTTTGTTTGAGTCATCACTAACGCCGTAGCTTGGGGGCGATATTTACTGAACCAATGAGAAGCTGCCACGTTGCAGTTAAAAGGGAGTGTGTAAGGACGAAACTGCGGGTTGAAGCCAGTCGACGACTTGCTGTCGGAGTCGAAGGTGTGCGCGCGAGTGATTCATTTACGATAACAGTACTTCCGCTATCAGTGTCCGTTGGAATTCCAACTCGTAAAATATTGTGTTGTTTTCTCGGACACGAGTTGATGTGGTAATGTAAATTCTTCTTAATTGTTTTACGTTGATTCGTGTTCATCATCTTGCTAACAGCCGAAAAGCGAGAACTATAAATACTTTCAGATATAGAATTCCTCCTTGTGGGCACAAACTTTTGCATTTCAAACCATCAGTAATATTGGGATCGACCGACAAAGTTCTCAATTTATCATTGGGTGTTTAGATATCTTCGTATCCACTATAAACAGTCTTAACAGTACTTTCGATCCAACAGATGTATTTTTCCCAAAGTTTCATGTCTTTCACTCCATTTCTTAATGCAGTAATCAAAGTCGGGTATTGCATTGTAGTGGCAATCAGTGCAGGGTCTTCAACATGAAGGATGAAGGAAAAACTCTGGGGTTTGAAAGCAGAAGGTGCGTATTAGCAGTTAGTTTATCCGTCCACTCATCTGCATCAGCAGTCGCCGGTAAACTACTACTGGGAAGCATCTGACCGTGAAGAGGTCACTTGATTCTGTATTGCTACAAGATGAGGGATCAGAACGAGAAAATGGAGGACGACGACTCAAGACATTCCAATGACGCCGACTCTACAGAGGTAACGTCCATGGCGATCTATTTAATAATAGAGCTAATAAAAGCACTTTGTAGGTAGTACCTCAAAACTTTCGGTCAATTTCAGCTATTGTTTGTTCTTCTGTATCTTTTTTCACAAATTGCGGTCACTGAAATGTACAAATGCTTTTTAAGAATGCAATTTAGATGGAACAATAGACTTCAAAGTACAAGACAATTTTTGTTATATATACGCTGATTATTTTCGGACTTTGCCCGTTACCATAAGCCACCTATTCCAAAGAACGGAGAATTAATAGAATGTGGGTAACAATGTTGTTTTGTTGATAATATATTAGACCTGAAAGAACGATACTCACGTTCGAACGGGCTAGAGATTTCTCGGTACAGTGCAACGTTACAGTACAGAGATTGTTAGAACAGTCGACTGACATTTGACTCGCGTGGCGCGGTTGCAGAGGAGGGGAGACCCGCAAGAAATTACTAACTAGCCACAGGGATAAGCTTGTATCTACTTACAATTTGAGCGTTTCGTAACACACTGGGGAAAATAACATTCAATCCTACCACTATAAAAGATCATATTTTGTTTGAACAATTGTGCAATACGATTTCTGATACTACACCGTTATGTATGGATATATAAAATTTTTTTACTGATATTTAAAAGGTAACAAGCAAAGGAGAAAGTGTTCTCCCCCCAAAAAACTATTATTTTACTGTTTACGGAGACTAAGGATTTACCAAATTGGTTGTTTACGTATTAGGATAAAAAGTTAAAACGTTACCAGATTTTAACCTGTTTGAAAAAAAGACAACTGTCATTTGAATTGAGGAACAAAGTTGTCATTAAATGCCCGAAAAGCGAAATAAACTGGAATTAAGTGAAAGAAATTATTATCGCGAGCATAAATTGTAGCGACAAGACCCTCTTGAATCTACGTAGTTGCATCAGAGATCACTAGATGACATAACTGTCTTTGCCTTATTTCGTTTTCCTTTGTGTCTTATGCTGTTTTTACTTCAGCTAATTTTGAAAGTTGTTAAGCCAAAGAAGTTTGTTAGGACCTTTGACCATTGATACTGCTTGAAAGTTAGATGTCACATAGTCTTTGCTTTATTTCTTTCCATCGCGTTTGTGCTAATATCACTGATAATGAAAATGTAGGAATTTCAATCTTCAGCAGTTTATCAGTCTTGGTAATTAAATTGCTCTAGCAAGATATGACAAAAGAATTCATAAATATTACTGCATTGTCGATCTCTGAATGCAGACGACTGAACTATTTATGTGCTGTTCTGTCTAAATGAGAAGTGAAATATTTTATAACTCTGAGGAGACGTAGCTAAGTTTGTCATTTGTGTCTTCCTAAGCAAAATAGTGAAAAACCATGCAGGGTCAGCTAGTAGCGTGCACGTAAGTCGCAGTTCAACAATATTTCTCTTGCCTGCCAATTACGAACATAGCTTACATACATCGCAAATTTGATTTTTCTAATTGAAATTTTCTATTTTCAATAGTGAGAAGTGACCGTAACCGTAGCAGATTTGTTCTCACAAAGCAAAGCAGTAGACTAAAGCCACATATTGTTCTGGTACCATTGTGACTGATATTGAAGAAAGCTGCCCCATGGAATTGTTCGCTAGTCAATATGTAATTGAGGTTATTCTGCAATTCATGAGATGAAGATTTCTTCAAGTTGACGTTTTGTTAGGTAACCACTTCGGTTAATACTATCAACAATTCCAGTATGATAAAAACGTATCATTCTGAATAAAACCGGAGTGAAACATACTGTATTATGATCTTTCAAGAGTGGCACATACGAGGTGTCATTTTTTTAGGTGTGCGGCAGGCCGTTTTACTCACCAATTGGAGTTCAAATGTAAACCGAAAGATAATGGTTTTGACATTATAGTCACAAAACGAACTTTCAGAATGTTTGTCTGTAGTAAGAATGAAATTTTTGTATGAATTTTCATGACGATTATTCACATTTAAAGTTAACATCAGTGTTCGTAGAATTTCTCTGTGTGTGTGTGTGTGTGTGTGTGTGTGTGTGTGTGTGTGTTTCTTTTTTGTGCTGTATACTCGTATACAGTGTAATTTTTAATACGCTGTTATATGCATGATCTTAGTTCGAACCAGTATTTTTCAGTCAGCATGCACTGTTTAACTGACATGAGCGAGTGTTATTCTCTTACAGGTTTCTTTGTTACAGGTTAGATCTAGTTGTTGCGAATCGCTGTTTAATCAGCAAAAGATTCACTTTAAGCGAATCCTCGCCCTGTTTATAAACTGCAATTTGCAATAAATCTCCGAAGATGACGTCTGAGAGAGATTTTTGTCGATGGATCGTTGAATATTTCCTAATTTATTTTGGTCGTCAAATGAAATGTCCGTAAAATTTCCGATAGGGTATTTTCGCGTACACGACGAAACTGTTCCTCAGTTTTCAGATGAGTCAAATCAGATTAAGATCTCTAGCTTTAGTCGGATGTCACTATTGCCGCTTCAAGGTGCTAGACTGACTCTCAGAAATAGCATGGCGTCCTACTCGAGTGTGCGAAGCAGCCGAGTCCAGAACTTTCCAGACGTGGGCCGAATTGACGCATGCGCGGTGAGGGCGTAACAAGCAACTGGCGGCAGGTTCACAGAGGGACTGCGTGACGTCACGGAGTGCTACAGACCGGCGCCACCTTTGAAATTGCCACTTCCGCTTTCCTGTAACACTACTGCCTCGACCTGTGTTCTTGATGTCCAGCGGCCCATATGACACAGCAATGCTGATCAGTATCGAATATAATGCTCTACAGTCGAACATTCGGTATTTTATTATTATTATTTTCTCCACGCATCTGTCGATAGAAACGGAAACCTTATAGGATCATTTTGTCTGTGCTAAGGAAAGGATGGAGTTACGTTTTACGTCAGTAATATAATCCTGGTAGGTTTTAGCTCACTACAAAGACGATCAATGAACTGCAGACAAGCACGTAGACAGTAGACGATTTTGGGGATCTAACTTAGTACGAGTGTGTCTGCAGCGTAACCTTCAAAGATTGTTTTTGTTTTCGGTTTTGGTTTGCTTGAGATACCACTTACCACGTCATAAACAGCGTGACATCCATAATGGGTGTCATACACCAGAATGTGTCCTAAATAACACAATTTTGCAGGTACTTGTAATTGGATAATAGGATCTCCTAAATTTGTGACTAGAGACTTAATAGTAAAGAAGATATAAATTAAAACATGTTGATGGGACTGTTCTTACGTTACACATATCCTGAACTATGTCATACGATGACACGTCGAAGTTGTATTCAGGAGGGTATGTGCATACTATCGATAAAAATGGCTTCCTTCCAGATCTCGCATCAATTGTATGTGGAAGTTATATTTTTCGGGATGGAAATCTTGGGGAAAAATTTAAAAAAAAAATAACAAAGCACATTTTACGCAAGTATTCTTAGCAATAAAAATTTGCGAAATTTGCTGAAATATAAAGCTTACTTTATTCAGGTTTTTATTTGGAAGTATTTTCTGTTACTTTTGATGCGTGTTAAGGTTACTGAAAACAAGGGTACTGAGTTGATACTTTACAGTTGAAAGCGTTTTAGCTGCATCTTCTCTTGATGATAACTTTCACTATTGGTGTAGCAGTTCAGGAGTACTGATGTGTTTAAGTAAGTTTAAATTTTATAATTGCAAGAAATACCAAATGAAAAAACGTCATTTAGTAGCGAGAATCGAATCCGGACCTCAAAATTATCAACCTTTTTTAGACCATTAAATTACATAATTTGCTTATATTGTAATAGGAAGTCTTTCACGAGCGTTTAGTTTCTGCCTGCGGCCTATTTAGGTGAAATTTTAGAAATCTGAAAGATTAATCTACCTGCTGCTTCTCCTACAGTTAGATCCAGTTGATGACTCATCCCGTTACCTTCCCTTTTTTGGTTTGAATCTGCTCTGTTAGTCAAATCGTAATTGGCTCCCATTAATATAGAAGAATCAAAAGTTATGCCGACGATATTTTTTCATTCATCATTTGGGAATATTTTTGCACAGCTAGCAGATACACAGGAACGTAGTCTGACCATAGGTGTATACCTATGTTTTAAACCTGGCTGTGCTTGATTAGGAGCCAGATGGGTAGGATGCCTTACTCCCAACCAAGTCAAGCTATACCCAACTGAAATAGGCTACGGGAAACTGATTTGCCTGCCAGTCTTACAGTTGTGGTATATTACTTGGCAATATCTCTGCATTTTCATTGTCGTGAGACAAGCCCCAATATTACATATATTTTGGGTCAATTTTTTTCCGGACTTTTTATTTATATACATGAGTGGTTTTCTCTGTAACTTTACCTTCTTTTAAGCAGTATTGGCTGTTCTCAATTCGAGCCTTCATTAGGTCACATTTGAGAAAGGTTGTGTGAGAGTGTGAGAGTGTGAGAGTGTGAGAGTGTGAGAGTGTGAGAGAGTGTGAGTGAGTGTGAGTGAGTGTGAGAGTGTGAGAGAGTGTGAGTGAGTGTGAGAGAGTGTGAGAGAGTGTGAGAGAGTGTGAGAGAGTGTGAGAGAGTGTGAGAGAGTGTGAGTGAGTGTGTGAGTGTGAGTGAGTGTGAGTGTGTGTGAGTGAGTGTGAGTGAGTGTGAGTGTGTGTGAGTGAGTGTGAGAGAGTGTGAGTGAGAGAGTGTGAGTGAGAGAGTGTGAGTGAGAGAGTGTGAGTGAGAGAGTGTGAGTGAGAGAGTGTGAGTGAGAGAGTGTGAGTGAGAGAGTGTGAGTGAGAGAGTGTGAGTGAGAGAGTGTGAGTGAGTGAGTGAGAGAGTGTGAGTGAGTGAGTGAGAGAGTGTGAGTGAGTGAGTGAGAGAGTGTGAGTGAGTGAGTGAGTGAGTGAGAGTGTGTGAGTGAGAGTGAGAGTGTGTGAGTGAGAGTGAGAGTGTGTGAGTGAGAGTGAGAGTGTGTGAGTGAGAGTGTGTGAGTGAGAGTGAGTGAGTGAGAGTGAGAGTGAGTGAGTGAGAGTGAGAGTGAGTGAGTGAGAGTGAGAGTGAGTGAGTGAGAGTGTGTGAGAGTGTGTGAGTGAGAGTGAGTGAGTGAGAGTGAGAGTGAGTGAGTGAGTGTGTGTGAGAGTGTGTGTGTGTATATGTATGTTCTTAGTGTAAGTTAAAGTAGTGTGTACGTCTTGGGATTGAAGACCATAGAAGTTGGCTCCAACAGATTTACAAACATTCGAACATTTTACTACGTGGTACCTCAATACCGCTCGAGATATTGATCAGGCGCAGAACGAGTACCGTGAAGCTTACCAGGCTTGCGAGAACTAAAGTCTGAGGCTTTTCCCACTGTGCTTTCGGCACACACGTACTATTTACTTCACCTCACGACAGGCTGTGTTGGAATTAAGGTGCAGGAAGGCTGGAAAGGGAATTTTAAGGGCACACTGAAAGAAGGGGGCTTAAATATGAACTCTTATTGTGAAAAAAGCGTTTCCATGGGGAGAAAATGGCACATGAATAATTTTTAAACAGTTTGTTTACAGAATTATAGGTTTCAAATACTACTTCCGGAAAACTTTCAAAATATCGATGAGCCCTTCTTTCAGTGTACCCTTCGTTTGTAAACCTTCATTCTGAACAGTTACTGAAACAGAGTAATGTGACGCAGTAGTAACTTGGGAGGACTGTGGTTAAAACTCGCCTCCGAGCATCCACATTTACGTTTTCCGTGATTTCCCTAAATCACTCAAGGCAAATTCCAGAATGGTTCCCTTGAAAGACCGTGGCTGATTTCCCCAAAACTACGAGCGTGGGCTCCGTTTTTAATGATAACGCTGTTACACCCTAATCTTCCTTCCTTCTAATGACACACACTTGAATAAGGGCTACTTCCTGCGGAAAGCTATTCATCAGAGTTGGGTCTCATAACAGCTTCTGTGAATTATCTGGGTCTCTACGTAGAATTCCTTAGAAACCAGCCTGTCAAAAACTGATTACAGATCACGGACGAAAACAGGAAGTGTATGTGGAACTATGGAGAAAGAAGCAAAATAGAAACGGTGAATATTCCAAGTGGAACATATAACGAGAGGAAAACTCCTACAGCGAGTGTGTCATGGCCCTCTGGTTATTGTGGTGAACTGCGAAGTAGGAAGTCACTAGTTCAAACCTTCCCCCAGCCCAATTTTTTAAAAATATTTATGAACTGTCACTTCATTGATATTGTTATGCAAGTCGCGAGCTATATTTGCTGGATTCATATCAGGAATAGTCGACTACCACCCAGGGAGTCTCGTCAACAGTAATCCTCTCCGCCCTGCGCTGTTGTCAATTGATATCGTGTGATTAGTTGTTTATTTAGGCGTAGCATCCCCATACTACGGCGCGATTACCTTTCATTGGACCAACTGCTTCCATTGGGGTCCGAATTATTTGTATCCATTTTCATCGGTACTTGACATTGCGATTATAAGGCGATGCGCCATCATTGTGACATAGTACCCACGCATTTATTATTTGCTTTGATAGGTGGGCGGCATTTCAGCTGCACTCACTAGTCATCACATTCGCTTGTGGCATTATGTTTTTACATTACTCACATTCTGTAAATAATGTATAGTATGAAAATTACTAAGGCTACAAAAAGAGATCACGAGGTGTTACTGACATGACGGACGTTCAGACCACAACACGTTTGCTGCAGCTACTTCCTTAATGTTTTTATTTTTCTTCATTTTTCCTTAGTTCCGTATACTTCCTTCCTGTTTCAGTGTTCGATCCGTGCCGGCCCCGGTGGCCGAGGGGACTGAGGCGCTCCAGTCACGGTCTGCACGGCCACTACGGTCGGGGGTTCGAATCCCCCCTCGGGCATGGATATTTGTGCCGTCCTTAGGATTAGCTAGTTGATAAGTAGTTTGTAAGTTTAGGGACTGATGAACCCGTAGTTAAGTCCCATAAGCTATACAAACATTTTGTTCGATCCGTATCCATTACGCCTTCCATTCATTACGTCTGAGGGGAACGACGGGGCGTTTCCCTTGTAAAAAGCTAAAATTTGTTAGTGTGAGTAAAGTATTCGGGAAGTTTAGGACTGAATTGGTCCTATAGGTTTACAAACATTTGACTTGATCTGCCGGTAATCCGCGATGTGCTTGTACGATATTTGTCGTTTCTCTCAGGTGCTTAATCACAACCTGACTTCCCCAGACGACACTTTCTCGGCCTATCTATGAGTGGGTGAAAAAACTGAAATGCGCGTTTGAAAAAGTTAGATTAAAAAATAGTATCGTGTTACCTTTTGCTTTGTGTGACACGTCACCACAGCGCATTGTGCAGTAGTGTTTTTTTTCTTTGGTGTAGTGAGGTGGCCAAGGGTTACAGTTGGCACCCGTGACACAAGGCATCTAGAGAGTGAGTCAGTGCTGAAAGGTAGTGAAGGGTGGGGGGAGAGGAAGGAAGGGGTGTCGTGTAGGAGCGCGGCGGCCCATATAAGGGGAAGTGCGCTCCTCCCACGCGGCGCGCATCGCGGCGCGCCGTTTCACTTTCCGTCCACAATGGCGGCCGCGTTGTTGCCGTGAGCGCTGCCGGGCACGCCCCGCCGCCGCCACCGCCACCGCACCTCGCTGCTCACGTGCATTACACCCGCCTAACGGGCGGCTAGTACGTCCCACCAAAACTTTCTTCTGTCGTCGCAGTACTTGAACGGGCATAGGATGAGGTCGTCTTCACCGTTATTCCGAATATCTGTATGATGCAGCTTCTCCTTCCTGTGCGACCCTCTTCATCTGTGAATAACAACGGCAACCCACATCTATTTCAACCTGCTTACTCGGTTGCACAGTGGTAGAGTGCCAGACTCCAAATCCAAAGGTCGCGGGTTCGATCCCCGCCAAGTCCTAGGATTTTTAACTGTTACTTTCTACTTCTTTCCCCTCTGGCAGTATTGCTCATGTGAAGAATACCGAGGAGCACCGTGGTTCGGAACCCGCGTTAAACTGTAGGTCCCCCTATAACTGGCTGGCTAAGTCAGTTCGAAGGTCGGAGGAAGGCAACGGCATACCACCTCCAAACCACCATGCCTAGTAAAGCACTGTGGTGTTCAAACCAATCTTCGGATTGTTGACTGCTTTACCTTTTTTTTTACTGTACGTCTCTTCATATCCAAATGTTTCTAAACCTAAGGGACCAAACTGCATTGGTCATCGGTCCCTACACTTACGAACTTAGGCCAAACATCAACTGCTACTGCTACTACTACTACACCACACAGGCGTACCCAAGGGAGGACTCGAGCTTCCGGCGGAGAGCCGTCGCGCAATCCGTAGCAAGGCGCCTTAGACCGCACGGTCATTCCCTTCCCACGTGGCTGTTGGTTTTCCCTCTGCGATTTTTACCCCCTATCCCCCATTCACAATTTCCTCTATTACTAAAATGTCTATTCCCGAATGTGTCCTATAAATCAGAGACAACAAATCCCTTCTTTTATTAAAGTAATGACTCTGTTTCTCTCTCGTACTCAGTTCTGTTCAGTACCTCACTTCTTACTTAATACACCCATCTAATTTTAAGCATTCCTCTGTAACATCACATTTCAAAAACTTACATTCTCTGTGTATCTGAATTATTTATCGTAGACTTTTCACGCCCGTACAATGCTGTACTCCAAATATGTTTTCAGAATTGACTTCCTAACATTTAAATTGACATTCGATGTCAGCAGATTTCTCCTCTGAAATACTTTTTTTTTTTCCCGTAGCCATTCTGTTTCATTACTTCGGCCAAATAACAAAACTCATCTACTACTTGCCTCGTTTCCTAATTTCTTCAGCGTCTCCTGATTTCTGGTACTTTTTATTGTGCTAATTTTGCTGTTGTTGATGTTCTTTCTAGTAACTGGCCTTCCATTTAATTTCTCTTCTATGTCCTTTGTTGTCTCCGACACAGTGTCAGAATTTCAAAGTTTTTATTTCTTCTCACTGAACTTCAAATCTCTTTCCAAATTTCTCCTTGCTTTCCTCCACGTCTTTCTCAACGTACAGACTGAATAACATCTTGGAACCGCTACAACCCCCTCTCTTCTCAACTGATGCATCCCTTTCATGGCTTTCGATTTTTGTTCTTCAGCTTTCATACTCCCCTTACCTTTCATTACTTAATCTAAGCTGGAAATAAACTAGTATGTTACACACCACTGATTGGTGAAGACTGCATCTCCTGTTGAGTTTTGGATAAATCAATGGTAATGGAGGTTTACAATTTTGTAACACGGGAAAATAGGCAAAATTTACTGTTTCATTTCTGTCTGGTATACGTTTCGGAAATGACCACGTCTACGCAAGCGTACGAGGTTCATCTGGAATGGGAATTGCATTTAAGTGCAGTTCCCTCCCACAACAAATGTTTATTGGGTCTGAGATGAAAGGAAAAAGGATGTATCCTTCAGTTGCATCTTAGCGTTTGCAGTAATGTGTTCTAATGGACTCTTGTTTAAACATGTGCACTTGACCCTGAAGAAGTGAATGTTTAACCGCCGAAATAAACGTAAGTTGCAATGCAAGCTGAATAGCGAATGGTTTCACAGTCTGCCCTCCTTGACAGGACAAGGTTTCTTTGTGTTCTGTTGCAACGATCGCTCAATCGCTACTCGCAAAGAAAGCGACGGAAAGTAACGAGCGGGGACTGCCCCTTCACTGTTACTCGGAGCGGAAAGAAGATGGTCTGACGCCCCGAACTAACTCGGAGAGCAGGAAAACCGCGCCGTTGTCTTTGCTATGAGGTTGCGTAATGATTCGCTATTCGCATGCGGTTTCTCGTTTACGTAACTACAGTGTTGCGCCTAGAGGATCGTCTGACCGCTAAAAAAGCAGAGCTTGTGCGCCAGTGGCAAGTGGCCACAGAGGTGCTCTTTTTGTGCACCGAACAGTTTTCTGGCCACGAGGAGCTCCACTCAGTAGGTCAGCGAGTAGAATCATCGCTACAGCCAACATGTTCGGGACCGTCTGCTCCGATAAAGCTGTCACGTGATACCCTCTTGCGCAGCAGTCTTAAGCAATCTTCTGATGAGAATCTAACTAATCTCCGTACAAAATACTCTACTTTTGAAACCATTAACAATATTTTTTTCATATAGGAGCCTTAGTCACTATCAGTAAATGAAGTAACTGTGGAATGAAGAGTAGTTACTAATTTTACAGTTGTTGCTGGGCTGAACGGTTAGCTAATTGTGTGCAGTCACCTCATTGTGAAGATTGTGAACAATGAGCTAGTTCCTACCACATGCAGGGCCTAATCACCAGTCTGATGTCGCAATAAAAGCACAAAAAGCCCACCATAGTCTAGGTATGAGCCATTTCCTCCACATTATCCTTTCTTCCATAGGAAAAGTCTCACACAATAGTGAGAGAAATTGCATGAATACGATTGCTGAATGACTTTAAACATAGTTCTGTGAAATATTCTGACAACTCATTTGGTTAACTATAGCCCGTTAAAGACGGAGCTGGTACGATAAAATCAGTATCCTCAGTCAAATTCGTTGTTGTTGAGCTTGTGCGAACGATTCGATTAAAATTCGCTTTCTGGAATCTTCATTAGCCGTCACACACATTATTTTGACAAATATAAACTGGGATTACCGCGTTGCCCTTACCGCTTTGGGCATGGAGTTCCATCTCCACTAGGAAGCAGACTTCGTCTCCTCATAGATGTTTGGTTTTATTCATTCCTTATTTTTACTGAATTTTGGTAGTTCGCTCGCTGTACTGTAACTATTTCGTTGCACTTACCCAAGATCGTCTGCTTACGAGGAAAGGGAAGTCAAATATCAGTGCTATTACCACGCTTAAAACTGATCAAATGTTCATGATATAAATGTATTCGATAAATAAAAGAATTGACCACCAAAAAGGATGCAAGATGTACGACGATCATTCAGCGCGTGTTTCCGTGATTTACATTGCATCTGTCTTTGTGTGTGTGTGTGTGTGTGTGTGTGTGTGTGTGTGTGTGTGTGTGTGTGTCATACAAAGCATTTTCATCTGCCATTTATGCAAGTGAGTGGACTATCATGACTTTAGCGTAAGATTTACTGGTCGGTATTTCCAAAAAAAAATGTTCAAATGTCTGTAAATCTATCGGACCAAACTGCGTGGTCATCAGTCCGTAGCTTACAAACTACTTAAACCTAGGTAAACTAACCTAAGGACAACACACACACCCATGGCCCAGGGAGGACTCGAACCTCCACGGCGAGCAACCGCGCGCTCCGCAGCGTGGCGCTTTAGACCACTCGGCCACTCCACCGCGGCCCGGTATTTCCAATCACACACTGTGAATATAGGATGAAATATTTCCTAGTGGTATTTGAGTTTAGATTACAGGCTCTTATGACAAACCTTTTCATCACATAGCGGAAATATCCAGTTAACGTGCATATAATGTTGCAGAATAAGAGCACGTACATCAGAGCACATTTTCTCCCTTATGTGCGTCTAGTGAAGCTGGAGATGTGAAGGTGTGCTCATCTTCACACTTCATTTACATACAAGCTGTACCTTCCCAAAGGTGGACTCCTTAGCAAATTTTTACCTACAGGCCGCTCTACAAACCCTAGAAGTACACAATAGCATTTATATAAGCTGTGCCAGGACGAATGGACACATTCAGTAAAGATAGGAACGATCATGCGAAGCAAAAAGTCTAGTAAGCTTAAGTGCTCAAAGTCCTCATGGTATGAATTTTAGAGTCCATGATTACTGTACATTTTGCGTAGAATGATCGTTCCTTTCCTACTCCTGAATATTGACCTCTTAAGACATAGGTGTATTATTGAAATTACCCTTAAAGTAATAAATACTGTTTTTGTTTCTCTTGGCTTGTTCGAAAACTGAATAGAGAGAATTACTCAAAAAATTCTTTGTATATATGTGATGCGGACAATCATTTTGTTCTTATGAAGACTTAATGTTGTCAAGAAAGAATTGTCAATAAAGTTATCTGTGGGTGATCTCCTTTCCGTTTGCTCAAGCCTTCGGCAGTAGATTGCCATAACGAAGCGATTGGTATGCAAAGCAAGAGATATTTCTAACGTATTATTCATGTTTCATTACTGAGACCCGCTGGGTTAGCCGTTAGGTCTAACGCATCGCTTTCCGAGACGGGGAAGCGTACCGGTTCCGGTTCGAATCCGCCCGGTGGATTAACTAAGGGGGGTCGGAAAGCCGGCCAGCCTGGACGTGGTTTTTCGGCGGCTTTCCACATCCCTATGGGTGAATACCGGGCTGGTCCCCAAGTCCCGCCTCAGTTACACGATTCGCAAACATTTCGTAATACTTTTCTCTTTCACATATATAACGCTATACGCAGACATTTGGGGTAAACATTTCCTATCGGGGGGCATGGGGTGGCGGTCGGAAGGGCATCCGACCACCCCTTAACTATTAACACGCCAAATTCGATTAACAAAGCCGACTCTGCATGTGCGGGAACATGGCTGAAGAGAAAGTACACAACTCCCTTTTCATTCCCGAGTTTGTGCAGTAGGTACTCTACATCTCCTCTGAATTGAGATTCAGTCCCTCGAAGAAGCACCGCTGTGAGATGTTTTTCGCCCAGGCTATATCTTTGTTACGACAAGGCAATGCTGAAGTAGCCGCTTGAGGCAGTGACGTATTATCAGTTGACGCATATCTACAAACATGCGTTCGTGTGGAGATGCTATTCGTGTGTGCCTCAGTAAGTACAATTTCTTCTGTCCTTTTGAATATCGGCTACAGCACTCTAATCTTCTCGCTGGGAACTACACTTTATCCGTGGTGTTCATGTCTCCTTGGTAAGACACTGGGTTGTTTTCGTCCTTCGCATATTCACTGTTGTAGTTAGATTCTCGAAACAGTTAGATCTTTCTTTGCTTGGTACCTATAAACTTTTTGGATGTTAAATCTATTGTTCATCTGGTACTGTAATTCTTTTGTCTGTTAAGATTGGCCAGAGAGCATTTGAAGGTGATATTCTCCCGGACGGTTATGTGCGTTACCAGCATTTGTAAACGTAGAGTGTCTTTAAAAGTACTCAAGATATAAGTCTATAAGAATTCGTTTATGAAGCTGCAGTCAGATATATATTATAGCAACTATTGCCGTACAAAACGCGACACAGTAAATCTTCAGTTCTTACACTACTGTCGATGCGAGCTGAAGGCACGTAATTGTGTTTCGTATGATTATGGTAGTCGGTGCAGGTAGCAGATTAGTGACGTATCACAACTTTCGTCAATATAGAGGTGATAGTGATTTACAAACTATCCACACAGAAATGTTTCACTTCTTTTTAAGAGCATCAGGTGAAAATGGCTTTAACGTATAAGTAAATTTTAATTTGGGACAACAAAACTGGATTGGTACCTTAAAATAAGAGTGCGGAATGGAGACGAGTTTACAGAAAGTATAAAAGATGGAGAAGTTTTCTTTCCTGGGGAGAAAAAAGAAAAAGACCGTTGTAATAGATCTCAATGAAAGCAAACTTCTCTAGAAGTTATGTCCAGTTACATTAATAGGTAATAAAATAAATTATGACAAGCAGTACAAAAATTCTGGCTAGGAATAACATTATGTTGTAGTGGATGAACTATTATTTATAAGCCTTAAACGATGTATAGAAAAATTAATAAGCGTTATTTTTAAGCGCTAAGTTTTTGTCGAAAACAGCCATGGTAACCGTACATTACTACCTTGCATAATAGCATACCACAAATGAAATAAATCGTAAAGATACAGTAACAAAAAAGAGTTATTGTCAAATAAATGTTCAAATGTTTGTTAAGCTTATGGGACTTAACTACGGGGTCATCAGTCCCTAAACTTACAAACTACCTATGAACTACTTACGAACTAGGACGGCACAAATATCCATGCCCGAGGGGGGATTCGAACCCCCGACCGTAGTGGCCGTGCTGACCGTGACTGGAGCGCCTCAGTCTCCTCGGCCACCGCGGCCGGCAGTTATTGTCATTTAACCCTTTCTATGGCCATGTTGCAGTTCTGAAACATGAGATTCAAATACTCTTAAGTATTGTTTGCCAAATATTAGAACACGAAATTCGCAGCGTTGTAGTGTCCCAACACTTCTTCTTACCGCGTGTGGAAGACTCACAGTGCAGAATACTGCATGTCACATGTAATGTTCGGTTACGTAGTCATAGGCGCCATGTTACGGATTGCGCGGCTGCTCCCGCCGATTGGTCGAATCCTCCCTCGTGTCTGTGTGTGTTGTCCTTCGCATAAGTTAGTTTAAATATTTTTAGCCTAGGGACCGACGACCATAGCGGTTTGGTCGCTTGGGTGTAGAAATATGTGAACATGTTCGTCATAAAAACAAAGTGAATTATAAATTTATTTTTCATTCAAATTATGATCCTGATGATATCTTTAGAGATAGTGATTTTTAATGCCGATTTGCAAGATAAATAAGTAAAATAAAAATAATCGTGCCTAAAAACCATAATTAAAACACACACAGAAATAGTAGTACACATTATTATTATTATAAATTATATATGTCACAATCAGCCCATGCTTTGTTTCCCGAACTATCAAAACTTTCGTGCATCGTTCATTCCGAGTAATTTCACCGGAAGAAATATGTAGATAGTTCCAGAAGAAGGAAAAAAAGTGTGAAAAAAGAATAGTTGATTGTATGCTACTTAGTCTTATTTTCCTTTTTTTAATGAATATCTAAATTGAAGAGCACACTGCCACTTTACAATTAAGATATGCGAGATGATAGGAATCTGTGTTGTGCTTAACCAGCGCGAAGATTAGTTTTGAATGCGGGCAGGCCATCTGTTGGCGACACTGCAAGCTGCCAAGGCCGCTGAGCAGTTCCCCACGCCGTATCATCACACAGCTGGTTTTGGAGCAGTCGTGACCAACTGGCGGGAGGGGAGTAAAGAAGGGAGAAGAGCGTGTAAGGTACTGAATGGAGTTATAGATTGCGGTCGTGCTATGCCATCAAGTGAACGAAGACCTCGACGAGGCGAGAGTTGACTAGCAGGGTCGGGAAGACTGTCCAGGATATAAACGCACATTCCATATATCGCCATTACACTACGAGGCGCCCAGTATCCTCCTTGCAGGTTCGTGCTTTTTTTCTGATTATTTGTCTCGGATCATCACCTAACAATCCAACAGTGTCTTGCTTTGTATTAACTAAAAATGCTCTTGTGGAACTACACGAGGTCAGTACTTGTCTTGCGGGATTATTAAATACGTCTCAACTTTGTTTCGCATGTTGCTAGTAGTAAGCTTGAGTGGAAAGACCTCGAATGGAGGGGATAGAGGATGCAGACTCGATTGCATAACTGATAGCATTAATCTCCTCTCCTACCGCGCTCTTCCTTCCCAGGTCGCGAAAATTTAAGAGATGCAAGCTTTGTCCGTCCACGTTGAGATATATATATATATATAATCGCGTCACCTGCACATGGTCTAATTTATTCATCACTCTTTGTGAACACGTAATTTTTTTTTTGTCTACTTGCTTAAGTGCCTACTACAGAAGTATATTAAAAATACACATTCACTCTCCACGAGCAAATACTGGCCATAGCTCTAGCGGAAGACAAAGGTACATTTTTCTAATTTTTAATTAGAACAAAAACATCCGAAGCAGTTGCAATCGTACTATTCAAAATTACGTGCATCATGTCTGATTTTTGCAGCTGCCTGCTGTTTAATAGTGCAGCAATATAGCGTCATGTTACATAACACCTAGAGGCGGGGAACAATTTATTTTTTTAATAATATCTGGCACGTCAACTGATAGGTGTTGTATGTAGGCTGCCTCTCACAGCGATCATATTTGATGCCACATTGGTACCGCGCTGCCGTAGTTAAGATCAGCTGGATGCAACGGATAAGCGTTACGCCATCTTGTGTCACTCCGGAAGTTCTACAGCACATGTTCAATTCGTATCAGTCGAAGTAAACGGAATACATGCATTACTGTGACACACGGGACAGACAGATAATTGAATTAAATCCAATAATACTTGGTTAAAATACGAAGTAACTTTCTCGCGGTAGTGATTAGTATTACATATAATATGAACATTAGTGTTTATTACATCTAATTCTATATTATATGTCCCATACACACACATGTACTTGAGACATGAATATAATTTTTTCACTAATCCGACTAGTTAGAAATGTTAATACTCTTGACAAAACATTACATCCAACTAAAAGAAAATGTTACCGCACGACACTGATTTACCGAAAGTTTTCCTTGTTGGAATTTTTGTGGCTATCCATGAAGTCTACCTTAACGCTGTCAACATGTACACGATGAAAATGTGCGTACGCAAATTTTACTTTTCTGACTTGACACAAGAAGCTGGTATATATTTTTCGCTGGCAAATCGGCGTTTTCTTTAAGGCCAGTGGCTGTAAGCGATGAGATTTGATGACTTGCACCTCACTCTGGAGAAGTATCGTATGCAGGTTGGCTCGTGTGTGGCTGGCTGCTCTTTGCATGTTGAATCCCTCCTCTCGGGTTGTAACCGAACCACCTCCGCCGACGCGCGAGAGGCGACTGCCGGCAGCACGTGGTGGAGGCGCTGGGCGAAGCCGCAGATACCCGACAGCTCCCGAGGTTTACCGAACAGCACCGAGTGAAGCTCGCGGTCGACACACTGGCCCCGCTGCTGTTTCCTTTGCGGAAATTTAATACTTGCGCGTGCTAATATCAGGTACAGTTCTTTCTGCACAGTAATACCTTGCGCGGGCTTATGAATTCCACGACCGGGATTTTTCTACATACACACACACACACTCTGTCTACGCAAATAGCGTTACAGGAGAAGCTGTATCGGAAAACAGTAACCGCTAAGATAATACTGATTTTTCCCACAGATTGCTCCGCAGTTGCGCCCTAATGGTGTGCTCGCATGACTTAACAAATTTGTCAGTCTAAAGGCCCCTTTACACGTTCGGTCTAGTTTGCGTTTTTCTTGTAGCATTTACGTGTTCCAACAGTAGGTGAACGGTATAGAGGCTGTGGGCAAACTAAGTAAATGTGCTTATAAAACAATTCTGCTGTCAACAGCAGTTGTATCGGAAGGAAGAAGAGACCACAAAGTAAAAAGTGGTTTTCAAAACGTTTCACAAGAACCAAAATTCAAAGATGATTGTTTCACTTATTTACGAATGGATAAGGAAACATTTTTAGTGATTTTAGAACATATACCACACAGTCATGATAGCGTGATGAGAACAGAGATTTTTAGTGACATTGCGGTTCCTATCTACATATAGTTTTGTTGATCTGAAATTCGCTGCTGCGGTATCATCACCACATCATTTCAGAGAATGTCGTGCTATATATGCAACATAAATGCAGCAATATTTGAAAGTGACAATAGAAGTTAATTAGTATATACTTATATATATTTTTGTGTGATTAAGTTAAACTTAATTTTGTACCGTGAAAGAAAGTTTCACATTAATTAAACAAATTTTAACATGTGGAATGTAAGCCCCAGAACCTACTGCCCGATTTCATTTCTGCCCTGTACGTGCTACACAGATTATACTTAACACAAAGATATCTGGATTACCGTTTGGCTAGACTTCCTTCAGTTTCGTTGTTAATGATACATATGCTGCAATTTTTTATTTATATCACAGTAGCATTTGCTTTTAATGTTCCATAGGGATGGAAACGATTTATAAAGTTCGATAAATTCTGTCACACACACTAGAGTACATTCGCGAATCGTGGCTCGCTCATGAGACAGCACTCATATTGAATTTCCTTATCCACAACACTGTAACAACAGTAACCGCACAGTACGCTCGCCACAATTGAATGTGTAATTATTTTGGTATATCGTTTACAGGATCCGAGTTGTGTGTGTGCCATCTCTCTGCTTCTGCGTGAATTCAATCCGTGCCAGGCTTTGCGCAGACCTTACACCGACCAGTAGCGCAGACCCATGTTGACGAATAATTGACACGTTACAACATGTCTGCACAAAGTTCAGACACTCTGTTAATTGGTGCACCATTTGTTTGCGCTGATATTGTGTTCAAACGTGAAGCTGACTGGTTGAGATAATTCAGAACACGGATAAAACGTTGGGCGCAAGTACACAAACGCAAAGTTACCTGTCAAGTGTAGTACAAGGTCTTTTGCCACCTTTCCCTCAATATTATTTTGGAGTCGACACCTCTAGGCTGGAGATACTTTCTCGTGTCACTTTTCACTTGGCTGTGAAATGATTTCAGAACATCACAAACCCTAAACAGGTACATAGACAGCAGTATGTCGTCGTATTGCTACTGACAGATATTTATCAGGCCATTTGAAACTAGTGTTTGTTTTAATGTGCATTGTCAGAAAATTAAGGTGACTTTGTAGAAAATTGAGTACTGCTTTTCTACAGTATAGTTTATTTCAGATATCCATCGCTTTTTTTCCAAATACGTTTTTTCAAAACCCAACTATTCCTAAGGTTATAAACTATCAAATTCCGCCCCTCAATGATTCCAGTCGGTAGCTAATTTTTGAAGGGTAAATAGTCATTTGACTTTACTGATGCCATTTTCAGTGTTCGTGTTTGTGATATTTGCAAAAATAACTAAGTGGCATTTGCATATTATCAGGTTATTGTCAGCTGCAAAACTGCCTGCCTGAGACTAGAAAGGTGTTTATTATTTTAGCCTGTGTTTCTGTAATTTTATTAAAAAATAAATTTTTAAACACACTCTGAATTTGTAAGTTGAAAGGGGAGGGAGGGAGGGAGAGGGAGAGAGAGAGAGAGAGAGAGAGAGAGAGAGAGAGAGAGAGAGAGACAGACTTGGGTGGGGGGGGGGGAATTTGGGATTGATGTTGGGTAGACGTTGTGTTCAAATCCACGTAAATGCCTTTGGGGTTTTCTTTTATTTAGTCTGACACAAGTTTTCAGAATTTTTAGTTTGAACACAAACTGTTTCAAAAAACTTGGTGTTGGACTCTAACAAAATGAACAACAAGATTGTTCAGAGATTGCACGGCAATAAAAATTAGATGATAAAGAAAAGGCAAACCTACATATCTAGCTTTTGTAGATTTGGAGAAAGCTTTTGACAATGTTGATTGGAATAAACTCTTTCAAGTTCTGAAGCAAGCAGGAGTAAAATATAGGGAGCGTAAAGTTATTTACAACTTGTTCAAAAACCAGACTGCGGTTATCAGAGTTGAAGGGTATGAAAGGGATGCAGTGGTTGGGGAAAATAGTAAGACCGGGTTGTAACCTTTCTTCAATGTTATTCAATTTGTACACTGAGCAAGCTATAAAGGAAAGCAAGGAGAAATTTGGAGAAGGAATAAAAGTTCAGGGGGAACAATTAAAAACATTGTGTTTTGCCGACGACATAGTAATTCTGTCAGAGACAGCAAAGGACCTGGAAGAGCAATTGAACGGAATGGACAGTGTGCTGAAAGGTTCATATAAGATGATTAACAAGAACAAAACAAGGGTAATGGAGTGCAGTGTAAAAAAATCAGGTGATGCGAAAGGAATTATATTAGGTAACGAAACAATGGAGGAGGTAGATGAGTTTTGTTACTTGGAAAGTAAAATAATAAATGATGGTCGCAGTACAGAGGATATAAAATGCAGAATGGCAATGTGTAGAAAAGCGTTATTGAAAAAGAGAAATTTGTTAACATCGAATATTGATTTAAGCCTAAGGAAGTCTTTTCTGAAGGCATTTGTGTGGAGTGCTGCCTTGTATGGGAGTGAAACATGAACGATAAACAGTGCGGCCAGGAAGAGGATTGAGGCTATTGAAATGTGGTGCTACAGAAGAATGCTGAAGATTAGGTGGGTGGATCGCGTAACTAATGAGGAGGTACTGAACAGAATTGGGGAGAAAAGAAATGTCTGGCATACCTTGACTAAAAGAAGGGATAGATTGATAGGACACATTCTTAGACATCAAGGAATTGTGAATTTAGCGTTGGAGGCAAGTGTGTGGCGAAAAAATCGCAGGGGAAGACCAAGAGGTGGATACAGTTAGCACATACAGACAGATGTAGGTTGCCATTCTAATATGGAGTTGGAGAGGCTTGCTCAGGATAGGGTATTGTGGAGAGCTGCATAAACCAGTCTCCGGAGTGAAAACAACAACATAAAAATTATGGTTGGGTATCGCATTGTTACTGAACTGCAACGCGTTCTCTCTCTCTCTCTCTCTCTCTCTCTCTCTCTCTCTCTCTCCCCCCCTTTTTTCTTTTTTTAAATAAAAAATGTTTTTTAATGAAATAATTTTCCTCTTATAATGCCCTCTGAACATTATTTTAGCTAAGTTACCTTTGTCAACAACGTGATACGTAAAGACATTTTCTTCAGCGTTAGATCATTCGACCCAATTCGTTTTTTAGGATGCGTCGTTTTGGACATGTATGAAATATTTAGTAGGAATGAAGTGCACCTGTGGTGTGGTCGTCTTGTAGGCGGTAGAGTGACCGCAGGACGGCGACTGCGACTGCAGCGCGGCCGCGACCCACCTGCGGCGCGCCCGGTAAACCGGATCCCGAGGTTATCGGCCGGCTGCCCCTCGCCACCACATAGTTCACGTTCCTGTAATCAGGCGTCGCGCCAGTCGCGCCCCCTCGCGCCAGATAAGGGAAGCTGCCGTCTGCCATCTTGCCGCCGCCCCGCGCCGTTGCCAGCTTCCGGCGAGGCCTCACTTATATGCAGACTGTTATCTAACAGAACTTCGAAACACACAAATAATACCTGCCCGCTCTCCCTATTCAGGCGGGAGTCTCCCGAATTTACACTTTTTCTCCCGCCTCCCGATTTTGCCATTATTTATCTCGATTTGTAGCTTTTATCTTGGAACCTAAGATTCGTTTTAAAAACCCGCAATTTTTTGCCTATGGTCGAAAGTCCTTTGCTCGTTTATCAGTTAATCGAAATTAATAGAAATTTGGCGTCTTGCGACACTTGTATGTCGATTATTTTCTGCTCCCTTCCGCGCATTAGCAGATAACATGCATACTTTTTCGGTGTTGTGATCTTAATGAACGTGATGTTTCGTCGTTGTGCGCGTACGTCAACTCTCTAGAGTATTGTTTTTTTAATCGGCGAAAACTTTTCGAGTGAATAGTTAAGTGTTCGTTTCACACGTGAATTGCGGAAAAGATAAATTTCGTGTAAACAGCTATTTGACGTGATAGTAGGATTTAGATTCTGTGGTATGTGCGTGTCCAACTATGGCAAGAAAAGAGAGAGAGAGAGAGAGAGAGAGAGAGAGAGAGAGAGAGAGAGAACAATGGGAGATTTTCATATTACATGGTGGAAAAGCAATGTATCGAAACACTTGCAAACAAAGCAGCTCAGAGAAAATGAGAAGTGTCTGAGTAAGAATACGAAACTGAAATTTGCTGATGAAAATGAAAGTGATCGTGCGATACATGTCGAGTGCTTATTTCCATTGTTTATTTTAGAGCATAGGTTACGAATTAAATGCGATGACTTGTTGCGTAAAATGTTTCCAGGTGGCAGTGCAGCACAAAAATACAGCTGTGCTCATTTTTATTTTTTCATCAAAAAAGAAAATCAAATTGTCTGTAATGGCTACAAATAAGGAGTATGCAATCAACATTAGAGTTACTGCACCGGTTTTATTTAGCTATGTAGCCATTATATAGCCTTGCGAGAATAGTAGGAAAAGGCTAAAATCAGTTACCTTAAAGTTTACACTAAAACGAGCCTCAGTTTTTGGTAATACCTCTTCTGGTGCTTTGTACAATCTCCTGATTTTTGAAGTCTCCCTATTTTTTTTTTAACTGGATCTCCGGACTTTTACGTTTCGAAGGTTGGCAGGCATTAAATTTTCAATTATGCTAGTTGATTAAAGGCGCTGCTGTAGGAATAAATAATTACCACAGGCCTGTTTCGGCGTGATTGGCATCGTCATGTAATATCGGGCGGTCTTGGTTTCTATGAACAACCATGTCTGAGATGCTGTCACGCTGTTTGACTGTTAGTTCTGTTTTTGTTGGAGCATAAGCGGACAGCCTAATCCCAGTCATTTGGAAGTGCGGTAAGCTTATAACCAAATAGATTCCCAGATCGTAAGATACGCTGGATAACCGAGAAACTTGATGTGTAACTATCATAACAAGATAAAGCCACTTGACGCGCTTGTACTTTCAGTGCTCTGTGATTCAATATGGTGTACATGAAGTTTCTTCAGGGTGTTTCAGGAAGACTACTAAATTTTTTGGGAGGTGGCATTGTAGAGAAATTACAATAAAAATGCCACATAAGACGTATCCAGTTTCTATTGAGTACATAGTATGTCACCATCAAAATTAAAGCAAAGACAAATGAGCTTTTAAATAATTCTTCCCTTGGTTCGTGGTAGAACATCATTATAGTGAAATGAAAGCATGATTTTGTGTATGTTCTAAAAGTTTACTTTTATTTAGTTCGCCTGTTTTCAGCTTGGAAGTCTGTCGAAACTAAATAAAATTAAACTTGTAGGACTTACACAGAATTGTACTTTTACTTGAATATAACGGTGTACCTGAAACCAACGGAAGGATCAGTTAAAAGACCCTTATTTGCCTTTGCTTCAAGTTCGAGTGGGTTACACACCAACTGCTGCATCTCTGTATGCAATAAAAATTGGACATATAATGTATGGTATTGTTGTTGAATTTAGTCTATAATTATCACCACCTAAAATATTTACTATTACTTCTGAAACACTGTATTGTGATGCAACAACTTAATCATTGTATCTGTGATTTAACATCTATGCACAATTTGCAGAGTTATTTTCGTGACCTTGCAGTTAACTGTATTTATAAGAAGTTACTAGTTATGTCCGTAATTAAAATTCATATGTACCATACGATACTAAAGTCACGCCATATCAAAAACAAATAAAACGAGAAAAGCGTAATGAAAAGCTTTTTGGTACCAGGGCATTGAAACTTTAGTTTCTAGAGCAGTTTTTCCCCCCCAGAAGTAAACATTTAGATAGTTTGTGTTCAGTATATTTGATTATCACTATCGTTTTGGATAATGAATTCTGAAAGATTTACGCTCACACGTTCGGTTTTTTTCTTCCCCTACCGGCTGAGTAACTCCTCTGCAGTTGCAGTTAACTAAATATGCAACTGTGTGTACTTGTTAATTTGCTTGGAAGATCCAAGGTATAAGGAAAGGCGGGAAGTATGAACTATACTTAAGAGATACCAGAGGGGCTGCAAGACCAGGAACGAAGTGCTTGCATTGAAACGGGTGTAATGAGAAGCAGCATGAGTGAAATTAGTGCAAAGGTCAAAGCAAGGAGAATATGAAAGGTAAACTATCACGTGCAAAGAGAAGTCTACGGATACCAAACGTGTCCCTAATTTGAGGGGGGGGGGGGGGGGAGGATGAAAATGTAGGTTTGGAGAACAATACTTTACGGTAGTGAATCGTGAACTTCGAGAAAACAGAGCAGAAGAAAATCTAAACGGTTGAAATGGTCTGCTGGAGAATATTGAAAATTAGGCGGACTTTTAAAATAACCAATGAGGTGGTTCTTCACAGAATCCGCGAAGAAAGGAACGTACGGAACAAACGAAGGGACAGGATGACAGGAAGACAGGAAATGTTACGACATAGGAGAATAACCACCATGGTACTAAGAGCTGTAGGGGGTAAAGACTATAGCGGAAGGCTGATATTAGACTATGTGATGCAAATAATTGACATTGGGTACCAAGTGCAACTCCGAACTGAAGACCTCCGCGCATAAGAGGGAATTTGGTAATATTGATGACTTACTTCATCAGTCGGATTAATTTGACTGTTACATGAACGGCATCCTTTCGTTTGGCGATGGTACTCCTAACTTCCTTGCAAAGTGCTCATTGTAAATTAATTGGTTAAAAGTAGAAACATTAGATATTCGATCCACGGCACGTTTTTTTCTCATTTTTGATTCGTGTGACAACTTTATGCATTGCATTAATCTCATTATGACGCCTCTAATGTATATTGTTCCTAAGAGTTGCCATCACAATCGGTGTTACGTCGGAAATGAAGGTGCAGTAGTAAGGCTATTATGCTGAGTGGAACGAATATGAAACGTCCTCGGTCGTCCCATTAGAACAAAACCGGTTAGGCTGCTTTCATTAAAGATGAAATGGTTACCGACTTTGTCATTTGAGTATGATTGCCCAAATGCCTTTATTTTCTGCTGGTTATTTTAATCATAAATAATGGTGCACCTAGATTAAAAACCTGATATGCTGTATATAGATCAGTGGCGATGTTTCTTTACGTTAGAGAATGTTTTCAGGTCAATTGTAGTTGCAGAATAATAACTTCGTTTCAACTGCCGTATGCAGCATCCATAATTTAACACCGGTATATAGACTGTATAAAGAAGCGTAGGCATACACATTATCAATAACAGAATAAGGAATAAAATATCCGAAAGTTGTAACAGTCTCAAAATGTGCTAGAAACTCATCAGTTCCTACTAAATTACGCGAGACAGCAAATCCTCGTAATATCACTTTCTTACACGGCAAAAGCGATACTCTTATAAAGTAACACACAGTGACACAAAGATGATACATATCGAACTATATTGTGTGTTCAAAGACCCGAAATGCTTAATTATCAAAAAACATCTTACTGTAATTAAAAGGTCGTATCATAGAAACGGAGTTTCTAAGTTTTCATTGCCTACCATAGATATAAGAATTTCTGCATAAACTGGGAGACAACTATTCCAATTAAGTTCTTGCCTTAACAACCTTCGGGAAGACCTACGACGATGTGGAAAAACCGGATCTTGTCTTGGCCCAAACCTGACAAGCAAGGAGTAGTATACCCACTTTCCATTGTATGGCACTTCTTTAAAGGCTTTAGATTCTTTAATGGCGAATGATAAAGCTTGCAACGTGGGACAGACTGGAAAGAATCACGCTATGCCATAGTAGCAGTTGTCACTACTGTGGCCACGCATCTGCCGCAGTCGGGTCTATTGCACTAGTAATCTAAGTTGTTATGCTGTACGGAAAAATAATACGCGCTTAAACTGAAGATTTTTCTAGTAGGAGGGAGAAAAACCAGCAAGTTGTTTGCAATATAAATCCTAGAAGTCTAGTGTAGTATGAACGTAGTCGCCAACGGTAGTAATGAAATTTCGTTTTTGTTACTTGTTACGTATGAGTCCCTGGTAGATAGTGCAAATGACATTTCACACTTACAGATGGTTTCTTAGGCAGTGTGTGTGACAAGTAAATTAAATCTCTGGACACTGATTCAGTTTTTGGTCTGTCAGGTAATAGACTGGATAAAGGAGCACGCAACTAGTTTATTATATAATAAACTTGTCCAGTGTAAGTATGTATACTACTTCAGGAAAAAAAATACTCCATAACAGGCCAAAAAAACGAATTCTATGGCATTATGACTTTATTTATAGGATGTATATATAGGCGTAGAGTTAGAAACGATGTATCATCACTCAGCTATTTTAAAGATTCAGCTAGTCAACTTCGCATATTGTATAACATCATGTTTTGTTTCTTAACATTTGCTGAGAGGCTCCTTTTACTCTCGAGAGGTTAAAGGAGTAAAGATTTTCCCTCAGCTTACAGTAAATGTGGCCCAAAAGGTGGTTGAACTTCTCTGGTAAGCTAAGGTGAAGTTAACTCATTTGGTGCCTACAAACTCCATCTTCTCCATTGACATTTTACCTCCAATGTCGAAGTATTATTATTATTATTATTACCATTTCCATAGTCACATGTCGATAGCGCTAAATACGTTTCAAAAGGCCGAGCGAAGTATCGCGATGTGGGGGGGATGGGGGTTGTCTTCGTTATCTTTTCCTATTTAAGCCCAGCAACATGGGATGAAACACTCTTGGCTCAGCCTGCACAGCGTCCATTTGGAGTATTACTTTTAGAAAAACTGTCTTATGTAGCTTTGTTTCAGTATATAAGCAAAGTTAATCTGTGCCGGCGGAAAGTAGAAAAGAAAGAAAAAGTGTGAATCGATTAAATCTGTTAAGTCTTCAGCTAAAATTAATGCTCAGGTAAAAGCAATATTTCTATATGCGTCACTTCTACATTTCTAACTTGTAGGAATCTGTCAAACTTTGCACAGAGGTAAGTTAATAGATAAATGTAACACGACTTTTTATCCAGTACACTATCCGTTTTTGAGATATGATGCTCTGAAGTCGAAGTAAATTTGGCACATAATTAGGTTCGTTGGACGTCCATAAATGATGGACTTAAATCGTGACAGTATTTTGACAGTTTAATGTAGTTTCGTTGCTCGTACGTTAATTAGAGTAAGCTTTTAAGTAAGGACAGTAAAATAATCGTAAAGATAGCGTTTAATTTTTTTCTGATTAAAAAAAATCTTACTAGATCTGATCCGTGCATCATTAGTGGTATGTGAAGTGGAAATAAGACTTCAGCAGTGTGTACACTATTATTTTTCACAATACTTCCTTCCTGACTATGTTAGCTGATAGTTGACCTGTATGTCCAATTTCTACTTGTATATTTTTGAATGTTTTGTCTCGGGATAACATACAATTTCCCGTGACTACAAATTGGATCAGGCAAGTATATTCAAACTCGATCAAGTGTTTGTCCGTGCGTTTTATTGATCGTAATTGTAAATTGCCGTCTTTTAAAAGGAAAGGCATTGTAATGTCAGATGATGTCAAAGCTATGCGAGGTATTCTTCAGAATCCACCACTGAAGCGCAAATGGAAGCTTATTGATATGGAGTCTGTTCTTTCGGGCATGTTCGAAAAGAACAGGTACCGTATGTAGAATTGTAAATTTGCCCCCAAAAGGCAATTGAAGGTCTCAATGCGGACGCATTAATACGCTCGATCCCTTGCGGGAATCCAGTATAGGCTGCGAGCAAGTGGAGTTAATGGGCAGTGTGCCATACGTTGAGAATTTGGCTTGGAAGGGCAGCTTGCCTGGGTAGCCTAAACGGGTAAGACAAACACTGACCCAAAGCGGTCCAGCACAGATTTTCAACTTAGCCGCTGGATTTCAGTGTCCTGAAACGGTGGAAGGGTTTAAATATTTCTAATTTAGCAACAGGAAGAGCTTCATCCGAAGGGAAAGGATACCGCGTTTGAGTATAAATAAAAAGGCGTGAGTTACGTGAATTCTGATACATCTGTGGATGAATAGCTTTAAAGCAAAAATTAACAAAATCGGCCAGATAGAACGGCCTGGCCGACTGACATTAGTTTTATGTATTTTTAATATAAAAGATTTGCAACATAGCGCAGCTTCAAAAACATTTAACCTAGTCACTCTTTTATTTACCAATATTGTGCCTTGTCTAACATGTTGTGTACTGAATCCTTATCACGTCATACAAGCATCATGTCCTGTCCTGTCGTGTAACGTATTACTTCATGCACATACTTTGTAGTCTTACATTTTACCACATGACAATTTGAAAGTAGTCTTTGCAGATAAGTGCCCGTTATGGGGATGTGAGTCACATCTGCCGTGTAACATGAGTCACATGTCGTCTGACACAAGCTTTATCATGTCATGAAATTTAGTTGTGATACGACACATGACGACATGCGATCATGCAACACGTGACCTGTCATGTTGTGCCCCATGATGTATCAAATACGTTTACTGAGTTATTATGTCACTTCGTTTCATGATGAACTTGTTGTGTTATATGACACAGCATTTCATGTAATAGTATGAATTGTGTAAAATAATGTAACATGACGTAATGTCGTATAACATTACAAATGGTATTTCTCAAGCCGTGCAGTAAGACACATGTCACTGGAGTTCAGAAGTTTAGTTGCAAGCATTCCCACTCCGAAATACTTGCTATTACAAATGTGCACCCCCCCCCCCCATCCCGACAATCGGCCCCGTCATTGAGATCTCACTGCCTCGCCGCGCTTGTGAGAGAATTAAATTCAAATGTTCGTAATCCTATGGGACCAAACTACGTTGGTCATTAGTCCCTAGTCTCACAAACTACTTAAACTAAGTTAAACTAAACTAAGTACAACACACACACATCCATGCCCGAAGGGAGGATTCGAACCCCCGGCACGGGAGGCCGCGCGATCCGTAACTTGGCGCTCCAGACCGCTCTGCTACTCTCGCGCGGCAGTTAACTTGTAAAAAACGCGAAAATTCAAGGTTATTTTATTTAAATATTTGTGAATCTGCCATGTAAGTTGAAAAGCTAGTTCTCCCTTTTATATGTTTGGCTCTTAAGCTAGGTATAATCTCTTTCTGTTATTCTGCGATACGAGCCTATTTTATTCTGGTTGTTATTATCGGCCACAATAATAGTATTATTGGTAGTTCCCCTACAATATGTTCTAGTATTGGATACAAACTGTCAAATCAATCCGCATGTTGTTGCACTATTTATCTCAGTCATTGACATTCTCCTTTTTTTTCCCAGTGAAAACGCGTACATATAACCCTAATTTTATATAGGGCCGCTCGGAATGGCCGCGTAGTCTGAAGCGTCATGCTAAATTCTGGGCGGCCGTTCCCGCCGAAGGTTCAGGTCCTTTCCCGTCGCCCTCCCCTCTCCGTGTTCGTGTGTGTGTGTTCGTGTTCGTGTGTGTGTGTTCGTGTTCGTGTGTGTGTGTTCGTGTTCGTGTGTGTGTGTTCGTGTGTGTGTGTGTTCGTGTGTTTGTCTGTGCGCGTGTGTTCGTGTGTTTGTCTGTGCGCGTGTGTTCGTGTGTTTGTCTGTGCGCGTGTGTTCGTGTGTTTGTCTGTGCGCGTGTGTTCGTGTGTTTGTCTGTGCGCGTGTGTTCGTGTGTTTGTCTGTGCGCGTGTGTTCGTGTGTTTGGTCATTTGTGTAAGTAAAAGTTGTTTGTATGTGTAGGGACTGGTGACCGTAGCAGTTTGGACCAATAGGTCTACATACATTTGAACATATTTGATACAGATATATTATTTGTCTATTGTACTTAAGTTGCGGATGTGAAAAATATCGAGTAGTACTGTGGTTCGGAATCCACTTTAAACTGTAAGTTTCCCTAAAACTACCTGGGTAAGTCAGTTCGAAGGTATGAAGAAGGCGACAGCATACCACCTCCAAACGGGACTATAACTAGTAAAGCACTGAGGTGTTTTAACTGGTTTTCGGATTGTTGACTGCTTTACATTTTTTACTTAAGAAATAAATTGAGTCCCTTAAAAGCCAAGAGGGTAAGTAAAAAAAAAAAAAAAAATTAATTTTGGAGGTAACGGTATATTTCAGTAGTTACAGCAGATTGACACAGGGCATGTTGAATATTTCCATCGATGTTAGGTCCCAGACTTCTTGTTACTTATATTTTTGGCCACTCAGATTTGTGTTGGTACTTTAACTGCTGAAATCTGGACTTGTCTCCAAAATTTACATTATGTCACTTCCAAGTGTCTCATTTATGTTAAAGTAAAATTAATCATCTCTTAAATGGTTTTGCTACATTTAGTCAACAAACCTTATATGTAACCATAAGAATAATTTTCTAGCTCCTTTATTTACGTAGGTCCTGCCTTACGCCAGTGCGTAATATTCCGTTGTGTCGGGCCACCGAGCTCAGTGTGTACCGAAGCGGCGGACCCCGCCTGACCGGAAGCTTTACACGGGCTGTTTCACAATTTGTGTAGGAGGACAGGGGCTTCACTAAGTACAAGCAGGCGCCGCAGCTCAACGTTTGTCTAACGCTAAGGATACGTTGCTCGTTGCACGTTTTATGGTCTTTGATTACTGTTGTATCCTTTAATAATCCCTCTCCCCTAGGACAGTTTGCAGTTGGTTCACCATAAAGAAATCGGACGCCTGCAGTAGTAGTGTCGGAAACTGCTTGTTGCAGCAGTTGCAGTTAGTTCCTTTACTTGCTTTAGTACAATATAGCCCCACCTTCTTATAAAACTCACACTGGCACGACGAATATAGAGAATATAACGAAACTAAACAAAAGATGGAAACTTTGAAAGGTGTGGAAACAAGTTACCGCCAGAGTTAAAAAGAAAGTTGTGGTCGTAGTTTCCAATATTGTTAATTCGAATAGACAAAACAGTTTACCACTGACTGCTAGTGAAATTACTGTAAAAGTCCTAATGTTTATGAAAATTTTACATGTTTATTTGGGCGATAATACCTTCTAACGATTTAGCAATTTTTCCGATTACCTACTCATTATCGGATACATTAGTTTCATAAATCCGATTACAGTTCTTTTAGTGTCTTCACATAAAGAACAATACGGTACCGACAACCCCCCCCCCCTCTTTCCATTTGCGTGGCATGTTGGATGTAAAGAATGCTCAGTGACTATTCCATAGCATTTATTAAATTAGTGTTTTCCTGTAAGTGCTAACAGCCTTTTGAATTCGGTGTTTGGGAAATGTGGCAGCCCTGCCTCGGAAAATAACCACAAGCGTTGTTGTGCCTGCCCGCCTGTCTGTGTGTGCGTGCGTGTGTGTGTGTGTGTGTGTGTGTGTGTGTGTGTGTGTCAGAGAGAGAGAGAGAGAGAGAGAGAGAGAGAGAGAGAGAGAGAGACGCAGTGAATGACGGCGGACCGTTCGTTTTGTGCGTTGCTCGTCCCTGTATACCTGCAACTGGTTCCAACCGCCCCTCGGCAAGCGTCAGCCAGCTTGTCCATTGTTCGCCCCTGCAGTGCCCCTCGTCGTCGCAACCCCAGGCTGCCACCACTCGCCTTTGTCTAAGTCTCTAGGCTTATACCTCCTCAAGACGGACTGTTGCGCAAGCCCACATTTTCAGTCACTTCTTCCAGTTTACACCTCAGACGAAACAGCTATGTACTGTGTTGTTCATCTTACTCAAATTTGCTTGTTAGAGATTATTATTAATTAATCTGTCACATTGTCGAAGATGCTGACATGGAATTACATGTAATGATGTAAAATACGATAGAAATGAACCTCGAGATATTGGCCCTGTGAGATCAGTGTCTGTTTCAATCACACGATTGTGAACATTTGGTACTTGACAAACCGTGTATGATGGTGAAGTAACGCATTTACTGCAGACAGCAAAAATGTTCAAATGTTTGTTAATCTTCTGGGACTTAACTGCGGTTCATCAGTCCCTAAACTTACAAACTACTTATGAACTAACTTATACTAAAGACAACACAAACATCTATGCCCGAGGGAGGATTGGAAGCTCCGACGCGGGAGGCCACGCGATTCACAACGTGGCGCTCCAGACAGCTCGGCTACTCCCGCGCGGCTTGCAGACAGCAACATTACCTGCTCACGATCTCTTAACTGGTGCTCCATCACATCGTAAACGTTAAATTGGTTTAATACAAATAAAATTTTGGTGTCGCTTTACAAACGAGACTCGCCACTTTTAGTTTCAGAAATGCAGCCTTCCTTCAGGTTTAATCTCTCTCTTTCCGAGGAACATTCTTCATTGTTTTCCTGACGAATTACACGTATGTGGATATAAATTGATTTATACAGTTACGTACTATGTTGTGGAGTAGTACAATCTGTACTTTGCGACCAATTCATTGATGAATTTAATTGGTTTCTATATTCAGGTTTTCTGTTTTTGATATTCTAACTGTAGTCGGAAATTTTGCTTCTTTTAGCGAAATCGCAGAGCAGAATTTGAGGGAGGGGAGCATGTAAGGCTTATCGTTTCAACCTCCCTAACATTAGCCTGGAGTTTTCTACGAAACCACCCATATGAGATTGGTTGATATAACGGTAATTAAAATGTAGTTATATTTCATTTTGCTTGATAATCTGCGTGTTTTATCCACTTTAAAACCCGACTCTACACAAAATACAAGTCCAATGTGTCTACTTTCCTTCTCCAATGTGGTTATACATGTAAAACAACAATCCTACTGTCTCAGGTACTAGTTGCATCTCGTTTCTTCTCCATCCATACATGTAAATTAGTTCGTGTGTGTTAAGTAGTTCACTAAGCCATAGAAAGTAAGTTTAGCATTCCAAATGTGTTAGTTACAATGTGTAAATGATTCATATCTTTCTCGTATTAGATAAATCGACGTGTGTTTTCAGAGTATTTTTATCGTGTAAACATTTAAGTCATTGAAAAGTTTATAGTGTGTGTGGTATGAATATAAGTAGTTTCAAAGCATCCGCAAATTGAGAGCCTCTAGAAAAAGCGTAGTTTTACGTATAATTAGTCATATCTAAATGACAAACAATATATGGGTGGTTAATGGCTGTTGGTAAAACTATGTGTATAGTTTCTGTGCAACGGCGCATTGATGACCACTTAAAAGTGCGTTATTGTGGTACTGTTTGTCATATTAAATGAAATTGTGAAAAGTATAGGTCATTAGGACCGCGCGGAATAGCCGTGCGCTCTGACACCTTGCTGCGGTGTGCGTGGCCATGTCCCGTTGGAGGTTCGAATCCTCTCGTGTGTGTGTGTGTGTGTGTGTGTGTGTGTGTGTGTGTGTGTGTGTGTGTGTGTGAGCGTGTGTGAGCGTGCGTGCGCGCGCGTGTGTGTGTGTGTGTGTGTGTGTGTGTGTGTGTGTGTGTGTGTGTGTGTGTGTTTGTTTGTTTGTTGTTGTTAGCGCAAGTAAAAGTAGTTTGTAAGTTTAGGGATCGATAACCTCTGCAGTTAGGTCCCATAGCTTTATAAACGGTTGAACATTTGCCTAATTAGGAAACACAATAATTTTGACATACATAAATAATATATAGGAATTTAGAAAGTTTATTCATTTTCAAAGATAAATTGCATAATGCTATGAAAATCATGAAGCTCCAGTCCACTTAAACACTGTCTACCATAAGAGAAGTTTGGACCTATAGAAATTTTGTAACGAATCGTAGAAATCTTAGCGACGTTTCTTCCTGACGACAAGCTGACTCGTCCGTTATTAAGAACAGAGAATGAAGTAATAGCAGTTCTTGAATGACGACTCGCAGGACTGGATTTTGGGATGTCTGTTGTCAATTCCTTGATAGCTAAAATCAGTGATTTCTTTTACTGGTATTTGTTTAGAGTGTGTATAAGCCACTCCAATCCACATCTTGTTTCCCGTTGGGAAATTTCCAAACCAGCTCGGAGTGTGTGTGTTCATTACTTGATAGTAGAGCTTTTCGGAGTTTGTTGTGACCTATTACATAAGACGCAGATCGCGAATCGAGTTGGTAATGCGAATACCGATTGAACCTTGAAGTTTGTGCTGCCGGCTACGCGCGCACGAGCTGGATCTCTCGGCAGGAGAGCAGCTCGGGCTGTGTGGGAATGGCAGGCGTACTGCAGCGGGGTTCGATTACCCGGCCTGGCCCCACCTCCACGCGC
This sequence comes from Locusta migratoria, assembly GCA_026315105.1. Taxonomy (NCBI): domain Eukaryota; kingdom Metazoa; phylum Arthropoda; class Insecta; order Orthoptera; family Acrididae; genus Locusta; species Locusta migratoria. The sequence continues at coordinate 490,057,584 of CM048746.1, read as the reverse complement.
ATTCTTCACAGCCGGCCCGACGGTGTGTGCTCTCTGCTCGGTTGCTCTCTTTGGAGTGCTGACGTGTTGACAAATCTCGAGCGAGCCCTTCTCTCGTCTGGCGCATGTATAAAAATCTCTTTGTTTTAGTCTCTGGTTGCATCATGCTTTTGAGAAGCCAGCATACCTCTTTAGTTTTCGATGTTTGTTGCGGACTTAAATGAATACAAAAAGAAATTACTCGTTCCTATTACTTTGCTGTGCTTGCGATAGGTAAATGATAGTTAAATTTGCACGCGACACATCTTCCGAAAGACGAAGACAGAATTTCGTGAACAGTTTCTTCTCCCGGTCGTGTTTAAGTGTCGAAGTAGTTTTGCCAATTTTGCTAACCTTAACAAACGAGGCGTATGGAAAACAACTGTTTCGGCTGCTGATTTATTCAGCTCAATTGATGTTTCTCATTACTTAAATGGAGAGATTCGTATTTTGTCTGCTACACGTCTTTCACTGCAGTAAGTCACTGTCCGTATTAGACGAAAATTCTGAACAAGCACCCCGTTTACATGGGCTCCCACAACCGGATTTCCGTAAACCGATTTCCCACTTCCGCTTTTTGTTCGTCATGTAAACACTGTAAATCGATCCAGGAAAACCGCTTCTAAAAAGCAGTTTCTATTTTCACAACAGATATTCGTGCCCATTTGAACGAAAACATTGGCTTGTAAGTATCGTCTTAATGCTAAGAATTGTTTGCTAATATTGACTTACTTTTTATACAGTGAAAGAAGTGCAAATATTAGACTGTGAATCTATTTAAGAGAGACAGGGATTGTGTTTAATTAATCAGGAACTAAAAAAGTTGTTTTCCAGACGCCTTAATTGACAGGGTTTGAAAATCCGTTTCAGGCTTTAACAGATAAATTTTACATCGAAATACAGTTTACGAAATTCGGTTGTCTTCCGGAAGATGTTACATGTAAACGTAGCGAAGATGCAGCCTGACAAGTCAAACACGTTTCAAAAGCGGTTGTGTTTACGTTTACACGAAGATCAAGAATCTGATTCCCAGAATCGTATTTGTTTACATGGTTTTCTTAGATTCGCAATGTACCTTACTGTTAAGCTATGAAATTGTAAATAGTTAAGGTATCCTGTATGTATGTTTGCAGATCCGTTGTGAAGTAGTTACTGAAACAAATTGTGATTCAAACTTTTGTCTGCGAGTAACGAATTTAGTTACGTAATTAATTTGCTTTCCGGTGTTAACATAAATGAATTGCCGCATTTAAAATTACCGTTACGATACATCCGGCAAGAATGTAAACATTAAACTAAAGCAAAATTATTTTTAACATTCCAAGTTTTCCGTCTAGGAAAGGGGTTTCTGAGTTTATAGTTTTCTTTCCATATATCCAAGTGTTCACGAGCGTCATTCACTATAAAGACGGGCTATTTTTACTTGGCCAGTTGGTCGGCACTTGCACTTTGCTTGTTATAATTAAGTGGTATGTACTTGCATACGTTAAAGCTGAGAATCGTGTCGTCCAGGTTAGTTGAAACTGTGATGTCTACAATGCATATTTTCACATCCTCAGAAGTTTGCTAGTTTAGCAGCACATCAGTAATTAAACCGTTTTAAGACGTTTCGCTGGAACAGTTTTAGACCCAGAATACCTTTAGACTTCTTGACGTGTTACTTACAGAGCAGAGCCATAACGTCGTAGTTTGTGATGTGGAATACACGGCCAATGTTTATTAATCGGTTTATTCGCCCAGTTCGACTTAAGAAAAAATAGTGTGCTTTGTGTATCTTATTGTGCTTTTAAGTAGTTCTCTTTGTCAAAGGTTAAGATGTCCTGTTTTGCCATTTAATGTTGAAATTATTTCACGTTTTTGTAAATTTTTTATAAAGCCCCCCCCCCCCCCCAGTCTGACAAAAAGTGCTAATTTTTCGCCTCCCCCCAGAAATTTCAGTGACAGTTTGCGTTATGACTCCCCCCTCTGTGGGCACCTCTGCTCTCAGTAGATAAAGTTTGTGAGTGTAAAACAAGCGTGTATCAATATTGAGGAAGGGTAGCGTATGCTCACAAGTCAAGGGCACACCTGTTAACATTTAGATGATATAATTAGCCTTGCAAATGATCTATAATGTAACAAAGCGTGGATGATACACATGTTTCAGTGTGCGCATTTACACGTTGTTTTTGAGGGTGTGATGCGAAAACGTAGCAGTGTGAGTGGCTGTGTCACACATGGGCGGTAGCATTCCTTGCGTTTCGGCGGGCAGAAATGGCGGCTGCTTTATTCGCTCCCTAATTGCCTAGCGTTCCAGGCGGTACACGGGAGTCAATCCGGGTGTCGGAGTGTGCGGGAGAGGAGCGGCGGAGGTGGCTGTGCGAGGAGGGGGAGGGAGAGGAGGGGTGGGGAGAGACAGAAGGGCCGGACACACACGTGAACTGCCATTGGCCAGCACTGCAGGCCGACGGGTAAATTTAGCACTACTTCCCATGCACTCGCCTCTCCGCTAGTCGAGATTACCAATTAAGCGGATTTAGCAATGTTTGACGACAACGGCAGATAATGGCAAAGTAGACTCTCCTTTCGCCAGTAAAAAGTTGGCTGACATGCAGCTTCCGTGGTGACAGAAGCCTTCGCAGCGCGTCGCTGTTCCCGCACCGCCGACCGTCCGTGAAAACATGCAGCTGGCACAGTGGAATCGATACCGCCAAGAGCTCACGTACGTCGACGGGGAAGTCGCCGTCCAGCCCACGGTTAGTAGGGGAAACGGCGCTGCGTAAAGTAAGGTGTACGCGGGGACGCCCGCAGCTGTCGTCGCAACTGCCGCTCGCTACTGCTTGTGCGCGGGCGTGACACACTTCCTGGAGGGGGAGAAGTAATCCCTTCGTTACTGACACTCCGCGCCATTAAAAACGCCTGGCCTCGAGGCTCGTAAGAAGTTAGCGGCGCCTCCCGGGCGCAGCTCGGGTTTTGGTAGCGGCAACGCGAGCAGTAGTAGGCGAGCCGACAGCGGCGGGCGCCCCGGCTTTGTAATCAATTAGGGCCCGGAGCTGTGTGTACGTGCGCGCGCGGTGGCAACAGCGCGCGGCCGGCCAGCTGGGCGCCCCGGCGTTGCCGCAGCTAGCGGCGGCGAGCCGACGGTGACGGCCGCGCAGGGCGGGCCGCACGAATTGAATGGCATTGCGCCGCGCGCCGCCACCGCCGCCAGCGGTTGCCATGGCCGCCGTCGCGCCCCGCTCGCGCACCCTTCGCTCGCAGAAGCAGCCGCTATGACGTGCGCCGCCGTATCTGTGATGGACAGCATGGTGCGCTCCTTCCTGCTCACCTATTGGGAGTACCAGAAGGTAATTAGCGGCCACTGACCGGCCGTGGGAGCCACGGCCGACACCCGCGCAGCCTGTGTGTTGTTAGTGATGTGGACGACGATCTGTGTGACTCCAGTGAACAGCAACTAAATACAGTGTGCACTCGCCGGGTTGTAGTACGTTTGTTTCTACTATGCTAAACTGTGTTTTATGTTAACGCTCGCCTGCCTCCGAGACTGTGTGCAAAATGAAAACAAATGCTTGTTGCGTACATATGTACTGCACTTGCACCTTGCCACATTGATTTTACAGCTTGCTCAGTCAATGTCGGAATGTTTCCCTCTCTGTCCCGTTGAGGAGTAGGTAGGGGGCACGGTCGGAGGAGGGGCGACCCTGCTCGTATAGTCAAGTGTGTTGTATGTGCTGCCGCGGCACGATAGGCATGGCGCGGCGACATCTTGCCCTCCCGTATTCGCGTCGTCGCTGTGACCTGTGGCAGTATGAGGCGGATTCCTAAATCGCCACCTTCGCTGTTACGGAAACAAATATGGCCGCCCGCTCTTCCGCTGCTCCTGTGCGGAACTCTACAGTGCAGCGGCCACTGTTATCTTCTGCCCGTATTGTTTTAAGTGTGTGCGTACGCGTGTGCCAGGAGGATAGTGCACTTCTTCACATTCGATTCCGCCGACCGTCATTTGCACTTCGATGAGTTCGACAGTTTGTAGTAGTAAATACAGTGGTGGTCGCAGTGTCGTCTTTTAATTCTACGCTTGTCATAGAGATGTACCCGAATTTGACCGTGTGTAAACGCGAGTGAATATCTGGAAGAAGGTCGAGATGCGCGAACGACTCTCCCCTCTCCCGTATTTCCTCCATTTTGTCGTGAATCTGATCCATCAGCCTTAAATTTTGTTTTGATCGTAACTATTATCAAGTGTTGTTACTTTAGTTTATTCGTATAGGAAATGTTAAAATTGAAAATGTGTAACGTTGAAATAAAGTTCTGCCGATGGCTGGAGTGTATGCGTGTATTTCCTAAAACTAGGTTATAAACACATTGATGGTAGCTATGTTCTTAACCTTCAGTGAAACTGTGAAAAGATAAGTGAGGCTAGGCCTCGACCTAGAAGAATGCCACCAGCTGACTGGGAGTTTCGTTTGAGAGTCATCAGACTGGAAACCTACATTTATGAAATGATTTTCTGTGGTACGTTATCAATATTTATGTTTGTTATGGAGTAATAACAGATATTCTGCCATAGTTCCTGTTTCTCAGAACAGCTGATCAGTTTCTAAATCATGTCTCTGTTTATCATATTAAAGTCATGTACACAGTGTATCTTGAATTAAGTGTTCTTTAGTTTCTTTATGCTTGCTCGTTTATGTATCACTGCATATTATGTGGGAAAAGAGTGATAAAACGGTATTGCATGTCACTGACAATTCTAGTAATCCTGACAAGTGCAAACACTAATTTGTTTCCCCTCTTCAGATGTCAGCTGGTTCTCAAATTCAGATGGCACCACAGACAAATGTCAATTCGGGCCAGCCAGTTCATAGTCAAGACTCCAATATGAGTACAGGTGAGTTTTGAAAGAAATAGTTTTTAGTTTACACGTAATTAACATTACTCTAATTTGAAGTGAGCATTTCTTTTGTTGTTGTTTCTCCATACCTCCTCCTCAGTAATGTTTCTTTTCTTAACAAATTTTAGTTTGCTCTGTCACAGCTAAGGTCGTTAAATGCTATTTGAGTGAAATACTATAGATAGTCTCATTTTGAAAATTTGACTGCTTGTTATGTATTGAGTTTTGCACTGTATCATTGTAAACATTGTTTTCCTTATTATTTATTATGTATTTGCTGAAATGGGAAATTTGTGATGCCAGTTTCAACATGCTACAGTATAAATTTAGTTAATTTCTTTCTCTGTGTAGTGCAATTGACACTGTCAGTTATCAAATGTCACAGTGTTTAATAAATGAAGTGGGCAGGAAACTTAGTCATATATAAATTGCAAGATGAGCATAACTTTCTGGGATAGGCCTATAGAGTGTAAGGGTGACATGTAATATATAGTTGGTGATATCGTCAGGTATTTTTGTTTTTTAATAAATGTCCTGCATTTATTCCAGGTTCATCTCACAGTGACAAAGAGGTGGACCCAAATACTCCAGAGAAACTTCCTCGTTCAGCTTCAGAGCAAAGGAAGCGTAAGCGAAAGGTGGATGATGGAGGGGGAGGAACAGTTGTTGGTGCAGGAGTACCTGTGGGGGCAAAGGGGGCAAGGACAAGTGACAACAAAAAGATGACAGAGTATTTCCCAAAGCACGCGAGCAACAGTCCAATTAGGCACGGGGGCTCTAAAAGTCCATCACCACAGCAAGGTTTTCCTATGGTAAGTGTATGCTTAACTTCACTAGCTACATTTTAGAGATTTGTTTATGGCCATAATACTGTTTAAACTGGAGTGAAAATTTTATGAAAATGTTGACAGTTCATTGCTCTAAAATTTGTTGCATTAAATATTGTGTATATTAATGTTCTGCATAAGTACTCTTACAGTATTTTAATATACCAAAAAATAGTTAATTTTGTCAGTAAAATAACTTCACTAGGCTTAAGACACACACAATGTAGAACAGCAATGAGCAGAAATTAGAAATTAAAATTGAATAAAATGTATAAGGAAGTCTTAAGATGTATAACCTTGTATGGAAGTGTGGAGGATAAATAGTTACTAAAGCCAATTATGTAATATACCATACAAGAATGCTGAAGATTAGATGGGTAGACTGCATAACAAATGTGCTGAATGGAATTGGGGAGAAATTCTGAGGCATCTAAGAATGGAGAGGGGTGAATGGTTGCAATTTGCAGAGGCACAGGTGTTCACACAATATTAGATTAACATGGAGAGACAGGTGCATCAAACTTTGATTGAAAATAATATTAGGAGCACCATAGCTAAGGAAAGAAAACCATGACTTCAAAAATGAGCCTTCAGAATAAACTAATACACATGTATTCATTTGCTGTTTGAGTGAGCATAAGAGGAAGAATGAGTTTGCTTCACTTACAGATTTTTCCACTGGGGTCACACGGATAAATTTTACCTAACACCCCAGTGACCTCATGTTATGTTGGCAATTATGTGATAGTGGCATTAGCCAATCTCATGACAACGCAAATGTTGGCATTATTTTATGATAAGATTTCATCCGTCTGCTTTGGTCCATGATGTAAACATGTTGGAAAACCTGTATTCCAGTCACTGTAAACTGCAAATAATCAGTGTTTTATTGGTAACTTTATAAGCTTTGCAAATGACAGTTTTGGTCTACCAGTACATTTTGAACGTGCATCTTAATATCATTATTACTTGTGTTCACTTGCAACAATTTAAGTTGTACTTTAGGTTCCTAGCTAACCACATCCTTTAAATGTGACATCTATAGAAATTACTTTCGTCGATCATGATAGACAGCCAGTCACAAGTACTTTGCCCATTACACAACACGCAGATGCCATTGGTGGAATCACACATAAATGACTCCAAATGTTTTGTCAGGAAATCTTCATTTTACGAAAGCAGTTACTTTTACAGAGTGGACAGATGTATGTCAAAGACCCTGTCAACCACAGAGCAGTGAATGGCATTATTTATTACATGGTCTGTACGAAGCACTAATGAAGTATTCCATGTGGTTCAGATATTATCTTGGCAAAGATTTTCCACCATGTTGCCTTTACCGATCACACGACTGCTTCAAACCCCATCCTGTGAATCATCAGTCACAATGTTACCACACATTGCTATTTGTGCACTCGATTTGTATTGGCAGTGTGCTGCTAAAATATATGGCTATGCACCAGATGATGGGCTTTGAAACAGTCTGCATTAATTAATGGGAAAAATGTGCAACTGAAATTTAAACTTCCTCCATCTAATACAGTTGTGGTAGTATTAAGTTAGAAACGTCTGCACAACTCTCGAGCTGCTGTGTTACTTTAGTTGTTCGAAGTGGCCAACCTTAAGTTCATTTTACATATATTTTTGGGTTTCCTGCTGATTCAATCATTTATCAGACCAATGTATGCCACATTCGAACTATCTATTAGTGTTCTGTGGCATTCAGGAATTTAAAGAATGATGGCGTTTCTTTCCATAGTTTCTTTATTGCAACTTTTGTTAGTTTCTAACTACAGCTCTGTAACATATTTGTTCGTTGCTCCCTTTTATTAAGTTAATGAATTTCACAGTAATTCCCAAATAATTCATGTTGTAGTGGATTGCTGTAGACAGTGTGCCAATACTGAATTAGCTAAAACTATTCACTTAAGGAAAATTATTTTATGAAGTGTTTTCACCATGCCAACTTCACCATGCATTTTGTGCTTTACTGATGTTTTTAATTATTATTTTATACTGAAAGTGTTGCAAGTCAGAAGAGGTTCATTATTCATCAGTTTAGTTAGAATAGGTGATTTCAAACCTCTGGAAGATGTGGACATTATCTTTTAACACAACTCAATAGTCCCAACAAAATGTTTTGTCACAGCACATAAGAAGTGGGATATTAATCTGTTAGAAATTCTCCACAGAAATGCAAATAGAAGAAAAATTATTTAAAAGACTGGCTGTTACATCAGCTCAGTGCTGTCGATAGTAACAGCAAAAGGATGAAAATAAATTTGGCTACAACATCTAGGAAACAGTTCCATCAGGCAGGAAAGAAGGAAGGAATTTTGTTTTCAGGAAGCTCGTATCCACATTTATTTTCATCTTTTTTGTGTGGCTATTGGTGCTATGGAACTGAATATTAACCAGCCACTCCATATAGTAGGTTGTTTGACTACCAATAAATATTAAGCTGGGTATAATTTCCAAAAGTTAAATCAAATATGGAAACTTAAATGACATGGAGAGGTGAACTAAATATAAGTAAACTGACATGGAGAAAACCCGAAATTTACAGCAGTTTTATCTAATTGTAAAAATCCTTTTTCACCAGAATTGTCATGTGAAAACTTGGAATGTAACGGACAAAGGCTCTGCCTACTAAGACAGAACACTACGAATAGTGTTCCACTCAATATTTCTAATAAAAGAACACAAAATTGATTGGAATCAGTCATCACATTTCAACTAGAGACATTATTTTCTAGTTCACATGAAGGAGGCTACGTGTTTTAAGGTTTCAATAAACAAGATTGAAATGTATTTAATCTAATAAAGCCTTCTCTGCGTGCAAAAAATAAAGAATGAAACTTAATAGTAGGATACATTATGAACATACTGAAAGGCTGCTTTACATTTTATACTATGACTGCAAATAGGGAAATGGTAACTGGCATAAACTTACTGATTTTTTTATTTAGGACCAAAAATTTAGAATTGTTGTAGTAATTCAGGGAAAAGGTTTTAGACTGCAGAATAATTTTTATAAAAATGTGCATGTATTTTGTCTGGGAGTTTGGTGGAAATTTGAAATTGGATGGGTTGGATTTTTACATTAATGTCTTCAGGCCACTATTTTTTATAACAAATTATAATTAAGTCATGCTTCCAGTAACATTAATTACTCATATTTGGAAGGTCACAGATTATGACAATAAAGGAAAATGTAATATCCACAATTAATAATGGAGGACAGGTAACAACTCACCCTAAAGAGGCTTGCTTAGCTGCTGACACGCGAAAATAGATAATCACATTTACGCAAGTTAAATTTTCGGCCATGGCATTTGTCAGAAAAAGAAAACATTCATTCATGCAATCACTCGGACAACTATACACACAAATTATCATGTCCGTCCACTGTCTAGCTTGTGTTGCTAGAGTGGCCGATTGTGTGTGTGTGTGTGTGTGTGTGTGTGTGTGTGTGTGTGTGTGTGTGTGATTTCTTTTTCTGACAAAGGCTATGGCCAAAGTGAATGTGATCATCTGTTTTCATGTCAGCAGCTCAGCGAGTCTCTTTACGGTGAGATGTTACCTATCCTCCAATATAGATATTCCTATTGGCTTTTCCCTTGTTAAACTATGAACATTTTATTTACTGGTATATAACGTTACATAAAAAATGCTGTGGCCGCTCTAATACATGTCTTTAATTATTCTGCAGTCTGAAAACTTTTCTTGAATTACCAGCAAAATAAATGGTACATAATTTTCACTCCTACATGAAAAAATTGAAAAGTTTATGCCAGTTATTGTTTCCCTATTTGTAGGCACAGTATGAAATGTAGGCCTAATGCTGCCTTGCACTGGTGTCCATAATGTATCCTGCTGTTAAGTTTCATTCTTATTAGATGCAGGTTCAGACAATCTTTCATTCCTCTATGGGAGGGCTACAATGTTAATGAAAGATGGCAGCTAATTTTGAACTCTGCTGTAATTACTTACAGCATTACTACTTCCCATATAGGAAAAAAAAAACAACTATGCTGGAAGCTAAAGTGTGTTTCCACAGTGCAGCTGAGCAGGATTGTAGGGATGTGATCTGCTATTGTCTTCCTCCAACGCGTGTGCGTGCGCACACATATATGCTGCCTCACTACTCTTGTCTAGAAGCAGTGGCATAGATTTTCCTTCAACTATTTTAGTTACCATATTGCAAAAAAATGAGTATTCATTGATTCGAGTTAAAGATCTGCTTGTTGTTTGACTATTGTGTTGTTCTGAACAAATAGTGCTCTACTGCAAACAGAAATTGCTTACATGATCTCTACAAGCTAGATAGGATTGTTCATAATTGGCAAGTAATATGTATGCATGGGTTCATACATTCTGTGCTGTTATGTTGATGCACTGTTACAGGTGTGGTATTGCACATAGACTAAAAGTACCTTTCTCTATACTTAAAAAATTATAAGCATCCATGCTCACACATTTATTAATTTTGCCTACCCAAATTATAACCTCTTGAAATTCTGCTTCCATTCAGCACCTCTTCTATCAGTTTTCGTCTGACATTTGTTTCCCTTGTGTCTCCTAGTACAGCAGGACCCCTATAATTCAGGAATGCCTTGGGATCTGTAAGTACTGGATTATCAGGGTGATTTTAGAAACTTGGTTTAAAAAGGCATATAAGAATAACCTGTATACAAGATGAATCTAAATTCTCGCACTCGGGCTTCGCAGCGCGTTTCCTCACCTGCCAACAATGAAAACTTGTCTCCAAAAAATTTCATCCTACGCGTATTTCCGCCAATAAATGGACGTCAAAGACTGAGATGGCTGTGTGTTCCATACGTCATTGTTTCATAATTACAGCAACATACTTGTGAGGTATGTATTAGGTGTCGTGAGGAAAAAAAATAAGCATGGAAACCCGTACCCGGAAAAGCCATTCAGCGACGCTATGGAGAGTCAGAGTTACAGGCACCAGCCGCTAGACATCCCCTCCAGCAACTTCGACACTGTAGTGTCATTGGATGATGTTTTCGGGCATGGGTTTCTATGCTCACTTTGTTCCTCAAGACACGTCCCCTAGAAGTTTGTTGGTGTAGTAGTGTAATTAGTGTAATTATGAAAACATATGGAACCCACACCACCTCCATCTTAGACGTCAATTTACTGCCGGAAATATGCACATGGCAAAATTCTGAGAATGAGTTTGCTTCACTTATAATGTTTTCCACTAGGGTCACACGGATAAATTTTACTTACCACCCCAGTGACCTCATGTTATGTTGGCAATTATGTGATAGTGGCATTAGCCAATCTCATAACAACGCAAATGTTGGCATTATTTTATGACAAGATTCCATCCGTCTGCTTTGGTCCATGATGTAAACATGTTGGAAAACCTGTATTCCAGTCACTGTAAACTGCAAATAATCAGTGTTTCAGTTGAATGATCAGTGTTTTATTGGTAACTTCAGAAGCTTTGCAAATGACAGTTTTGGCCTACCGGTACATTTGGAACATGCATCTTAATATCATTATTACTTGTGTTCACTTGCAACAATTTAAGTTGTACTTTAGGTTCCTAGCTAACCACATCCTTTAAAATTGACATCTATATAAATTACTTTCGTCGATCATGATAGACAGCCAGTCACAAGTACTTCGCCCATTACACAACACGCCGACGCCATTGGTGGAATCGCATATAAATGACCCCAAATGTTACTAGCATGTGAGGAATCGTGCTGGGAAGCCAGAGTGCGCGAATTTAGATTCACCCTGTATAATATCAAGGCACGAGAACATATTATATAATAAACACAAATAAACTGATAATGGTATAAAATATTGAAAGTAAAAATGATATAGGATTAAAGGTGAATACCTTACTGTTCCATTAATTCATGTCTAGGTTCAATGTTTTGGAAAATAGTTAATTACTTAACCAGCATAAAAAAGCACTGCTGAATATGGAGAGAAAGCTAGTTACTAAAAATCTGATGTTTCATTACAATTGCTGTCATTAGCACAGATACCGGACGTTGTCAAAGGTGTGGAATATTGAGTCGTACAGAAATATGTCACTAGTAGTTCAGCTAAGCCTTGTGGAACTATACAAAATAGTGCTATTTTGAACTTTTTTTTGCAAAATAAGACAAAATTGTAGCACATACAAACTGGTAAAATTCAGAAGTGTTGTATGATTATAGTGGCTACAGAGAATTTGGTAACTGTTTGAGGCTAGAGAAGCCTCAGCCTGAGAAACGTTTCAGGTGTCTCTTCCTTGTCACCCTCTATTCCATCACCTCCTGTGGGTTGAAACACTTTGTGATATCACAGTCAAATATTCATCCACTGCTGAATTTGTCTGCACAGGGTTAGCGAGTCTGTGATTTATCATGGTCTCATTGTCATACCTTCCAACTCTCCCGATTTACGCGGGAGTCTCCTGATTTTTCGCATTTTCTCACGCCTCCTGCTTTTGCCAGTATTTCTCCCGATTTTTAGCTTTTGTCCTGAAACCCAGGATTCGATTTTCCGTCAATGGTCAAAAGTCCTCTGTTCATTTATCAGTTAGAAATAAATACGTATCGAAATTCATAGAAATTAGGAGTTGCACTTATATAATGGTTGTTTCTCCTCTTTGTACGTATTTGTAAATACACCTGTAGTGTTTAGAAGTTGTGCTGTTTTGGAATGTGATGTTTCGTCAGTGTACGAAAGTGAAATCACTTCAGTGGTTTTTTAATCGCTGCTAACCTTTTGATTGGATAGTTAGGGCCATTAGTTTCATACGCGAATTGCAGAAAACAGGCAACTTTCGTGTAAACAGATATTTTACGTGGTTATGGGATTTCAATTCGGTGGTAGGTGGTCCAGTATGGCAAGAAATATAATCAATTCTTAAGCAGTTTTCGGAACATTTTTTCTATTTTGTACTCTTTGCCGGTGTGATATTTCCTCATCACGTGGTGGAAAAAGCAATGTACCGAAATAGTGCAGAGTAAGAATAAAAGACTAAAATTGGTGAAAAAAGTGAAACTGATCATTCGATACAAGCAGATTGCTTATTTACATTGTTTACTATAGAGTAGCCAGCCGCGGTGGCCGAGGGGACTGAGGCGCTTCAGTCACTGCGGTCGGGGGTTCGAATCCCCCCTCGGGCGTGGATATTTGTGCTGTCCTTAGTTGTTGGTAGTTCATAAGTAGTTTGTAAGTTTAGGGACTGATGACCCCGTAATTAAGGGCCTTAAGCTTAACAAACATTTGAACATTAGAATTATAGAGTACGGTTTACCAATGAAATACGACTGTGGGTCATTTGTTCCATAACATGTTCCCAGGTAGCAGTATAGCACAAATATACAGCTGTGAACTTTTTTGTTTTGATCTAAAAAATCAAGCACTTTACTTTGACTGGCTACAAAATATAAGGATGTAATCGGCAATTGGGTTAACGCAAGGGTTTTTTTTTATTTATTTATTTTTTTTTAGCCATTATGTAGCGTTATGAGATCATAGGAAAAGACTAAAATCTTAAGGCTTATAGTAAAGTGCACCGCAGTTTTTGATAGAACGTATCTCCTGATTTTTTTAGGAATCTCCCGATTTTCTAAACTGGATCTCCTGATTTTTACATTTTGAAGGTTGGCAGGTATGCATTGTATATACTGTTAGTCCCATATTTTTTTTTCAGCTCAGGTTTTCAATATTTTCTCTATTAGTCAGTCCCACCAATGAAACTGACAGGGACTACTACTCGTATAAAAGACTTGGGAATCATTTTTGTAAAATATGTGGTAATTTTTCAGTTCTTGTGTCAGCAATTTACATCGAGTGCCTTAAATACAAAAACAGTTTCTATAACATTGTCATTTACAAAAGTGATTCAGATATGTTCCAGTGCACACATTTCCTCAGTTTCCCACTTGAAGAATCTGTAAACTATGTAAAGGATTGTTAAGAACCACTTGATTAATGAATATTCTCTTTTTATGACATTGGTATATATTCTGAATTACTTTCGCTGCTGTTTATGAACATTTAATAAAGTTCAATGGCATGTTTGAAAATTTGTGCCCAGAAAAGGGACAAACAAAAGTGTTCTGCTAGTAAGGCAGAGAATTACTCTTAACATGCTCCTAGCCAAACACACATTCTTAACTCTTTTTGCTCATCACATTAGTTTATATATGTCAGAATGAACAGACGCCACATGTGTTCATTCTTATGTATAGGTTGAATCAGGGCCTTTTTTGACTGCCTGTTAAGAATTATTTTTGTCAAAGCTTTTTCAAAAGCTTTCTCAGCATTTATGAATATTGAACAAAATTGTAATAGATACTTATTCACAGAATGTATGACATTAATTGTAAATGGATGAAGTTGATAATGTGTGCGCGACTGGGATTCGAACCTAGGTCTCCTGTTTTCTAGGCAGTTGCCCTGATCTCTCCACCTTTACGGATTACTGAAACATGCCTTCTGCCGGATACAAATACTGAACTTTACTGTGCGCATTATTACTCAAACTCAGTCATACATTCCGTGAATGCGAATAGATAATAAATGCAGGGTGTACGAAATGGCACACACCATACGTATGTAACAGATGGTCATTCTGTCTGGTACATGCTGTATTGCACTGATTTTTAATCAGAAATGGCTGATTATCCAGTTTGTTGTCCATTTCTAGTCATCTTCTTTCTTCACTGGTATCTTGCCATTTTTCACAGGTCAAATGGCTTTCATCGACCTATCTGACAGAATATTGTTGTTTGACTTTAACATGGATTTTATTTTTTGTGTAATTCGGTCTTGAGACTATTTTCCGATTTCTTTAGTGAAGGATGTGCTAAACAGAATGATCATGTTACAGAATTCTCATTAGTTGCTTCTGGTTGTCAGAAGTTTTCCACTGGGAATACATTGGAGACATTTCTCCATGTGTCGATGATATGCAGCAGTGGGCTGTGCACCTTTTTCTGCCTCATGTTAGCATATTTTTGCTTCTTAAACTACAATTTTAGATAGGTCGAATTGAGTAAACAGCCACTTGTTTCTCTGCTACTATGAAGCCAAGGTATCCTTGCAAAAGTGTTAAATATTCAGAAAGTGAAATGTAAGTAGTGCTATAGATCCTGTAACTCTCCAAAACTAGCCAAATTAATTCTGATTGATAAGCACACAGTTTCCCTATTATTAATAATACGATAGATTGCAACTCAATGTATGGATAATTGCTGGGCTGCAGATAGGACCTAGAAAATGCCACACCCACACAACTTAAATTTTCAGCCACACCCTTCATAATAAAATAATAGGGAATGTTTTTGCACCATCAGTCAGGCACAGCTTGTGAGTCCCCTCCTTGTGACAATTGTGTCTGAAAATGTAAGTGGTTTTTTTAGTGATAACCAGTTTTCATTGTTGGTACTTACTAAAAACTCGCCGTAATACCCGGTTTTTCAGTTAAATTTGTGATGCACACAGTGAAGCAGTAAACTACTGTATATTACTTTCGTTGATTAAAGTGGGCATGGAAGGTGCATTATCTATTAAGAGAACAAAAAAACAGTTCAAAGACCCTTGGAAAACTACCATGCAGTGATTGTATATTTTTGATACGATAGGTAGATTGATTATTATTTTATGCTATATACTTCTATGGTTCCACCCAACATACAAAAAATACTGTATAGGCCATTGCTGTTGTGCAAAACAAGTAAACTGAAAAAGGGTTTATGACAACTAGCAGGAGATACAACAAAGAGGCCTGCTCACTTTAATAAGGGTTAATAAAAACTGCAGTTGTATATAAAAGTCTACAAGTAGAGCACTTAACATGCTGTTGTAGATTTCTTGAAAGTTTTTTCCTCTTTTTCTTTCTTTCTCTTTTTCTTTCTTTCTCTTTTTCTCCATTGTAATGAAGTGTTGTGATAGAATGTAGAAAAAAGGTTACGTGCCATCTTTGAAGATTTAAAAGCGTAAAAGAAACCCAGTGGCATTGTCAATGTATTGCGTGTTCAATTAAATCTTAAAATTAAGATAAGTCACATTTGAGATCTACTCCAGCTGTTTGACTCTACAGCTCGCAACATACTAAGAAATAATATTCTGAGAATGGTGTTGGTGGATGCGGAGGAAGGGGGGGGGGATCGTGGGTAAGAAGTTACAGCTCTCAATGTTAGTGCCTGGTAATTACAATAGTGTCTTGCAGTTCGTCTTTCCCCACCACTAGCTTATGATTTGTTTCTAAAGCGCAACCCTTGATTTATTGATGACTAATATGTCTAATGCGTTGTTAAGTTGAATTCCATTAAGGGAGAAAAAATGTCTTTACATACAGTGTTATTTACCTGTCATAGTCTGCACACCATTTCAATGCCTGGTATGCAGTCAGCTGTTTTGCAAATGCCTGCTTGGTGTTTGAATTAGTCAAAGGGTTAAAAAAAATGCTTTCAAATCTTAGAACATTGCTGTTTTATTGAAAATATGGACAGAATAGCGCATTGCACAAGTTAACACAGGGGAGGAAAACTAAAAGTATGGAAATTGTAGTAATTAGTTTGTAAATAAAGATGACTGAGTATATTGCAAGTTTCTTACCGATTTACTTAATGAAATTTGACATAACTGTGATAACATGCTATAGTTATGCTTTGGTAATGTAACATACAGCTTGATCTCTTACGTAACAATATATCTTTACTGATTGTACATCTCAGAAGTTTCTCCTTAGTCTTGGGAACATTAAGATAAAACGAATGAAAGGAATATACACATGACAGTCAGTTCATTCAAATGAAGACACATTATTAAAATACCCAAGTCTGCTGCATCCCACTTATTACTCTGGTTCAGTTCCTGACTGGGTTCTGGGTGATATCATTTCATCACTACTCAGTTCACTGAAAAATCATCAAATAAAAGGACTCAAACTAGATTTTTGAAGAACCCCCCACATGGGGTCTCTTTATCAAAAATAAGTCATTTAATTCATGATACCTAACAGTAATTCCTACTCTGCTGCAGCCGTGTATCTGAATTGAATATCATGTATGTCGTTTGTTGATATAATTCAGAACTAGGCTCCTTAGCCAGTTCAGAAAGTGAATTATTAAGATGCAGGACTCGGGTTTGTTGAATGTGTGATTCAGATAAATTATTAATCTCTCTCTCTCTCTCTCTCTCTCTCTCTCTCTCTCTCTCTCTCTCTCTCTCTCTCTCTCTCTCTCCCTTGTCCCACCCACTTTCCCTATACATAAATATGCCAAGTTTTTTTAAGAACTGAGAAACCTTAGTCTTCTAATCAGACTACTGACAGTCTTACTCTTTGTCAATAAATATCAAGATTTCTAAAGAGGTCAACCTAATTAAATATAATTTGTATTTGTTTGCAAACAGATCATTGCCTGTGCTTGATTTTATGCTAGCTAATTAGTTTGTTTCTTCAGTCACATTATTTAATGTGTATATGCAGGAAGTCAGTGCAATGTGGAAAATAATGTAAACAGAGCATGGTTTACATGTAATGTTTTATAAATAGCAGGATTTTTAAAATTTGCGTTCCAGATATGAGGACAGTACAACAAATTTTCTTTCTCAGAGAAAAGTGTACGTAGTTAAAGAACATGACAGCAGTACCGTTATTGGTGTAAAGGTTTTAAAATTGGCTGCTAACATGTGAAAAGTTCCTGAAGTGTGTATATATTGTTATTCATGGTTAGATTCCAATGGGGGAGGAGGTGAAAGATATGTCACTGACATAACAGCTAACTATGGCTTGACTGTACAAACAACTATTTATAAGACAGGTGCCACAGGAAAATAGCAATAACGGGTAGTCGTTCCAGGCTTGGAAAACTTTGTGTTCATAGCTGATTCCAGAAGTTTATATTAGTTGGACACATCAGAACACTGTGTGAAGTAATCACAATTGTTATTCAGGATGACTATCCTAAAATGATCCGTTAAAAGCTATAAATGATATACACTATTACATCCCAATTTGGAGTTGTTCTACCATTTCTAATACCAAAAAGTTGACAGGATGTCAAACTGCAGTCTTACTTCATTACAAATTTCAGTATTCCATAGTTTTTACACCAGAATCAATTACTGTTCTGATTTGTGCATGAAGTGTTCAAATAATTGAGGCTGCTTTCTACTTACTTCTTTCTTTTTCTACTTAAAATTCTGGAACATAAGGCAAAGGTAGCTTGAAAATTATCTTTCGATTAGAATTTCATTCAAATTAAATTTGTATTATTCGTCGAACAACAGTGTCTGTTTACTACCGTACATCTATAGATAATTTGTCTGATTGGTGATTGTAGGAAGATGTTGATACGCATAAATCCCCGATATCCCTTAATTTTCAGTTAGGCATACCTTAAATCACAAAATTTTAAGTGCTAATGTAAACATTTAGGGGGAGGGGGCACTTTAGTAGTATTTTGAAGGGTATAAGTTGAATATGTACTGTAGTGAAATTGGGTATAGCATGTGGCTTCCTTAGAATGTATAACATTGACAAATAACAGGAAAGTTATGTGGTAAAGGGACACAGGCAGCACTTAATAAGTAAAATTGAGATACTTTTTAATGGTTTGCCTATAGTTTTGTAATGTTCATTTCTTAAATTATAAATGTGCGACAACAAAAATGATTTGTATGTTTAAAACACAGGCAGAATTCAAAATTGATTTTATTTTTGTTAATTCCATCCATTAACTTAATTTTATGTAAATTGATGTTGAAACTCTAACTCTAGAATGTTAATAAGAGTAAGTAGTCACTTTTGTTACAGTACCCACCATCGCCACAGCCTATTCTGCAGTCTCCACAGACACCAGTTCAGGGGGTACCACCAGAGTACAGTATGATGCACCCTCCCAGGCCTCCACCTATGGCCAGCAAGCAAGTTCAGGTAACTCACTAATCTAATTTCATTGTTCATTATTATATAAATATGATTAATTCTGGAAACAGCAGTTGTAACAAAGTTAATGTACTTTCTGAGAATTCTATATGCCAGAGAATTATGTTAACTACTTGTATTTAGAACTTTAACAACCCTTTTGATATTCTAAATGTATAGAATTTGATTAGTTTTATATAACACGGTTGCATATTGAAATGAGACGTGAAACAGTCCCTTGGTTCATTGTAGTGTTAGTTACATAACATTTTAATGTCCTAGTTTGCAAGTCACAATTAACTAAGTGGTAAGAAAGTAGAATATCAAACTCCAAGGACTAGATATGTTTGATTACTATTTCAAACTTGTTTGGGGATAAAATGACATTTTCCCACTTTCTCTTTGCAGACTGAATTAACATGCCAAAGGATACAAGAGTTTGAGACGCAAGCTTCATCTGATCTGGAGCTGCGGAACAATAAGATAGACGAGCTGAATCGGGTATGCGAATTTGTTAATATTAATCATGTATTAATTTTGAAAATAAGTTTTCAGAAAGTCAACGAACATTAAATTCATTGCAAAACATTGTCACAGTGTGCATGAAACTTCCATACAGCAACAAATCCAGAATACTTTTTATAATGTAGAATAGTCTGCATAAATGAATTTTTTATTACGTTTTTGTGAAGTAAATCATCCTTCGTTTAAATGATGCTTGATAACAAGAAAGGTACGCTAAGTGAAACAGTAGCTTACATTTTTGAGTCAGATTGTAATGTAATTGAATACTAAGAAAGAGTAGGTGTACAACTGAACATTGAAAAGAAAATGACATTTGGTTGGGCTAATCATATTAATGTCAATTTGTAAGTCTACAAATTTATGTAAAATATCATCGTGCAAATGGTAAAGCAATTGGTATAGTTTGTGAAGAACTGTAAATTTGTACTGTAGAAGAAGGCTGATACCAATACTAAGTAAAGCAACTGTAGTGATATGTTGGATTACATGTCATATTTAGAGTGAAACTAATGTTAGCTAATGAGAGGAATAGAAAGTTACCTGCCAGTGTAGATATCATAGGGTTGTTGCAGAGAAGTGAAACTGTTCTGCTTGAATTAAAAAGTACTGTACCACAGTATTTTGTGAACCCACTGGAGATTCAGTACTCCTTGTGAAGTCAAAAGGGAATTTAAAAATGCTGTCATCTTTACTAAAGGTTCGAAATAGTTACTTCATGTACTTCATACTTACAGGATCTAGAAATTGCAGCTTCACAATTATGAATAACAATATAATTTAAATATGTAAATACCTTAACTCCTATAATGTCACCCTTCATAAAACTTTACCATTTATGACATATGTTATGAGAATGAAGCCATCAAATTCTACTGGCCTGAGACTCATCATCCCAGTGTTGTCCACTGAGGATTTAACAAAACCACAAATGCTCTCTCATCTACAAATTTCCTCACTACATTCAGTTGCAAGAAGTCTGGGTACAGGTTGTAAAGAAGTGTTTTATGGCGTACTGTATTCATAGAATGAATTTTTGCAGACGTGACTATTTTGTCAACACCTGAACTCAACATTCAGGATTCATTCTTCATGCATAGTATATATGAAAACACCTAAAGACAGTATTGCGTTGTCATTGTTTCATAAATAATTATTTGTGCCTGGATAATGCTATATTAATGATAAATCAGATAAAAAGGGCAACTCTGCTTCATTAAGCAGACACTAGGGTGAAATAAATAAAACCTAGTCACATTCTACATTCAAGAGCAAAAATCTTTGCAGGCCTCATTGTTATTGTTACTTTATAATTTTTGTAAATTTTAAATTATAACAGTTTGAAGGAAAAGGGCAACAAACCTTAAATGGATTGCCTTTATTTTTGCAGTCGATGGAGGAGATGAGGCACCAAATAGCTCATCAACAAAAACAAATGGAGCAGCATAAATCTCACATAAATAAGTGTATAGACGTTGTGAAAAAGTTGCTAAAGGAAAAATCAAATATCGAGAAAAAAGAAGCACGGCAGAAGTGCATGCAAAACAGATTGCGTTTGGGTCAGTTTGTTACTCAAAGGGTAGGGGCAACTTTCCAGGAGAACTGGACAGATGGATACGCTTTCCAGGAGCTTGCCAGGTATGTGACCTGCTTCGCCAAATATTATTTCCAGTTTGTGGTGTCTAAAAGTAGTATCATAGACAGGAATATTGATATAAGATACATACATAAGACACTTGACAGAAACTTCAGTGTTAATTGTATGGAAGCAGAATGAGTGGATATGGAGTCCTGGAAACTAGAACATTAACTAGTAGTTATTTTTAATTGAAAGCTATAAAATAGTTTTGTTGATCAATGCTTTTCTTCTAAGATGGTTGTATTAGATTTGGAACTGCATTTATAGACGACTTAACTGTTGAACATGTTAAAATCTAATGAGAGTGCTAAATAATTGAAATGGACCAATAGCTCTAACAGCAGAAATACTTGAATGAATGTGAAGACTGTGTAGTTACAAATGGAGTTCATACATACAGGGAATCTAATGCACTACACAATGTTTTGTTAAGCTTTAGCTTTTGCTAAAAGATAGTGAGGTTTGAAATGTGAATGTAATAGAACTCGGAATTAGCAAATCAGATTTTAAGGAAATAATGTTAATATGTATTTGTTTCTTTCCAAATTCCCATAAGAGCAATTCTATTTTCCCCTCACTTTCTACAAACCTTGCTTTACAGAAAACTGTACTTTTAAGCAATAAATATGGAACATTATTCAAATTAAAATTTTGTTTCATACAATTCATAACATTATGTAACAGAGTTTCTTTTCTTTAAAATTTCATGTGTGGCACACTTAGTTCCATGTCAACAATATATGCTAATAGATTCTTCCCGTCAACATGAATTATATATGTTTAGTTCTTTTATAACAATACCAGAAAGTCTTCGGAAAGTGATTGTCTTGCCTTGGGTGTGCTTGACCTGAGATTAGATTCTGACACTTACGATCCACAAGCTGCAACATATTTTCTTTGTCGTTCTTAAATTTTTCGGTTTTCATTTTCCAGTTGTGGAAAACAAAAGTTGGTCATCTATGGTGTTTTAGACAATACAAAACTTAGTTACATGACGAAGTAAGATTCCACCCACTGTTAATTGTGTGGTAAAAAGGAAGCATTTTAGAAGCTGAAATTAAGTTCCTCAGAATGCTAACATTCAGGGCTTTGAAAAAATACTCTCTTAAAATGTTTTTAATGAATTGGCAATATGGCAGTCCTGTAAGTGAAAACCTTTGTATGAATATTTGGTCTGAAAGTAGATGTTGAAAATTTAGATGTCATGGTTGGTATGATTGGTTTAAAATTCTCTCTCTCTCTCTCTCTCTCTCTCTCTCTCTCTCTCTCTCGCACGCCCTCCTTGTAATGTTTTCGCTTAACATAATGATGCCCCACAAGAAGAATGGGAGTAGAATGACATATATTCCATGCAGTGTGATTTCCAGGATTTGTTTCTTGTTGAATTGGCTTCCACACAAAATAATATGAATGCTTAAGTCATATAAATGAATTGTTTGAGGTATGAGTTGTGGCGACGAGGAGGCCATTGTACCAAGATTTGTAGCTTCTATACTGGGACTTGATACTGCCAGGAATTTTCCACGTTTAATTACAACAAACATCAAGTGGAGCAACAACTGTTGGTTTTTTTTTTTTTTTTTTTTTTTTTTTTCCAAAATTGTACATAATGCTGTATTTGACATACCAGATTATTTGTAATTAAATAGCTCTTACATCACTTGCATGTGCTAGAATTAGAATTCTTGTTCAGTCCCTTATTGTACATAGAGAGAAATTCTGTTTAAGGAAAAGAGCTGTTTAAGAGAAGTATATTAGTCTCCTGAAATTCACTGAAATCAATTTTATTGCTTGTAGTTCATCCTTTGCAGTAATAATATTTGTAAGTTTTGAGGCACTTCAGATAGAAATACTTCAAATGATAAAATCGTAATTTATACTGCTTTTATTATAATTCTGCGGTGGTCTCAAAATTGACTTTTAAATAACTTCATTACTTCTCAAGGACTGCACTGAGTTTCATGCCAGCCATTGTAACTTTTAGATCATTCAGTTAATTCTGTCTAGTGTCTGTTAATTATGATTTTCTAATGTGCTTTAAGTTATTCCGACAGCTGATCACTAATATTTGTATGCAAATAGGCGACAAGAGGAAATTACTGCAGAAAGAGAAGAAATAGATAGGCAAAAGAAAATGCTCTTGAAAAGGAGGCCATCGAATAATGAAACGGGTCGGAAACGTAATAGCAGTCAAGCAAGTCAAGGAGCAGCTATCCTGCACAATGGTACAGACGCTACGTTCCTGAAGCCTGATGCTGTTCCGGGTCTCTCTTGGCAAGAGTACTATGAGTCTGATGAAATTCTTAAAGTAAGTATATATAATCATATGCTCACTACAAAAGTAATAAATGTAAATAAAGGAAAGACACACCCACACTTACTCGCACTGTCAAATTCATTGAGGCAAATGTCATTTTCATTGTAGATGAATTCATAATTCGCTACATCAAGAATGTCAAGTGTCTAGAGAATTGCATTACTGAGTTTCCACTGTTCCAGAAGGCATGTATTAAAAACTCATGTTCGGAAATGAGGAAATAAGACAAAGAACCCCTTAAAAGAGCGAGAATTTCATTCCACAGAACATGTTCATTAGTATGTTTTAAATAAATCATTAGCATTTGAATCACATCGGTTCAGCATGTATAAAATTTTCTATTAGGCACAGGGTCCCCCATGACCCTGATAAATTGTTCCATGTGTGATGACATTGACATGTACAAGATTGAGATGACAACCTGTGGTGTAGCCGTCAATGTTGCATTCACCAGTTGCCCAAGTCATCTGTGCTGGTTGGCATTGTATCACAGTGTTGCACCCATTGTTTCACCATATCACACATACTTTCATTTGGTGACAAGCTGGTGTTCCAGCAGGACAGGGCACAAGGTTGACATCCTTTGACACTAACAGGGCACATATTTATGCAGCAATATGTTGTCATGCTGCGAAAAGGTATTAGGTTGTACAGAAATGTTACTGCTATGGCTTGCAGGCTGTTGTACATACAGATGGAACTTATTATACTTCCCTTACATGTGACAACTGTGATTTGTGGTTGTACCTAATATCACGAGGCCTGGAGTTGGTGCTATGTCTTGCACGAATGCAGACTCTGTGATACGTCAAATCAAAATACGGCCATTATTTTGAAATAAAGAGAACTGGTTTTTGTCTGACATCACACTCTATACCATTCCTATCCCTAGTTACCAATTACTATATACTATGTTTCCACTAATTAGTCTTAAGGTAGGCATGGAAGTAGGTGATGCACACACACATACCCCAGCCATAATAAATAGTGACTGACTAATGTGTTCTGACAGTGTATGATGTGTTACCTGGGTAAAAATTATTATATTTAAGATCCTTTATGGACGGTACTCTTTATGTCATGTATGTAAAGATCGAACTTTGTTTCACAAGAACAATACTTCCTAAATCTGTGTTGACTATTGGTAATTAAAGAGTTCTGTTCAAGTTAGTATATGTTCTAATATCCTGCAGTACATAGACATCAATGAGATAGGCCTGTAATTTCAGAGATCACTGATATTGCCTTTCTTTAATAATGGAGTTACCTATGCAACGTTCCAGTCTCTGGATATGGATCTTTCACTGAGTGAGCTGCTGTTTGACAGCTAGGTATGCGGCTGTTGCGCCAACATAATCTGAAAGGAGTCTAATCGGTATAAAATATAGATCGTCAGATTTGCTTTTCTTAAGTGATTTAATTTGGTTTAATACTCCAGGGATATTACTTCCAAATTACACATGCAGGCTATTGTTGATTTGAATTCTGAACATCTTGACAAGTATGCAGATCCGGGGGCAAAGGTACACTGGCACAATGTGAATAGAGAGAGAAAGAGTCTTAAAGAATAGAATGTAGTTAGACCTGCCACTGAAAAGTTTTAAAGGTATACATTATCTTTGTAGTTCTGGCTTCAATATTGTTTCGTGCGTATTGTGTATAGAGGTGATATGGACCCATTTTCGTTAAATAAAATATTGTTCAATAATGCTCAGAATGACTGAAGCACACTAGAACCAGTTCTGGGGAACTTCTTTCCCCACACTTGATACCTGAAAAATTTGCTTTTGTGAAGATTAATCAGCCTTTCGAAATTATAAAGGCTGTTTAAACATTTTTTGTTTTGCATAGTGGAACAAAAGGAAGGAATTTTGCAATCAGTCTGGTGGTGAATACAGGCAACAAGACAGGTATGGCCAAACAATGCCGCGCGGGCGCGTGCGCCCTCGCCGCACGTCCGCGCGGGCGCAGGTCTCTTTGCTGCGAGTCTGTTCAGTGCATCATGCACAGTGGTGTGTGGGGCAGAGTGGCATGCAGGAACAGGAAGAATGGTGCTACAGTCAGCTAGGGTGCTTATTTCATTAAAGAATAAAGTTATTGCTTTGGCGGATGAAAAAAGGTAGCAAATATATATTGGTGCTAAAATCCCGATTATAAAAGTTCTCTAAGACATTGCCATCCCCTCTTAGTAGCCTCACTGTGTTGCAAAAAATGACTTCTTTAGTTTTCCCCTAGCAGTGTTTGGCATATAACCGTCTCACTTCCACACATGCTGCAGGCATTCCAGTAGTGGGGGACATTGTGCACCCATCAAAAGTTTCACACCCGAAGTGCGCTAGCATCTTTTCAGAGGAACTGGGGAAAATGCACCTGAAATGAATTTTTTATTAGTTATTTGTGTTTTAACAAATAATATTTACTTTTAAGAATGAGACACTATAGCCCTTACATAAAATTATTTTTAAAGTACCATATTTATGATACTAGTTCATTTAAGGTACATATATCTTTCAGAAGCAGCCTTATATATATTTGCATGTATGTATGTATGTATTTAATGAGTGTACATGTACAATACTAATAGAATCAAATTTGTGTCACAAAATTACCAAGTTTTTCTTGGATTCAGGTTTTCGATATTTTCTAAAGCTTCACATAGTGATTCTGCCATACAAACACTGTTACCCAAACAGTAAATAGTTTGCTTGTTTTATCGATGGGACTCAAACATCTTCATGGGCACCAGTAGGCAGTATGCCGATACTTGCTTCCTTACTGCACACCCAAACATTTAATAGAAAATGCTCAACACGTTGACCTTACTCATTGTAGTTCTGATGCCTTTACAAAAATTACTACAGTAATATCAAATTTTAGAATGATGGTGCTGCATTCAGTACTACTGTCATTGCTTGGTTTCGAAAACTTTAATGGTGGCTCTCATATCTGTAAGTGGTGCTTTAATATATGTCAGTATTGGATATTGAATTTTCACATATGGGCTTATATTTGCATTGCAAGTTTTAGTTGGTCCATTTATTATATCAAATTTTGAAGTGAAAGAAGAGTACTAGTATTGCATGATGAACATTATTGAAACATTTGTTTAGCTGCGGCAGAGTGCTCTGAAAAAAGAAGACTCAGATCTGCAGCTGGAAATGGAGAAACTGGAACGAGAACGAAACCTTCATATTCGTGAACTGAAAAGAATTCACAATGAAGACCAGTCTCGTTTCAATAACCATCCTGTGCTGAATGAAAGGTACCTCTTGTTAATGCTGCTGGGTAAAGGAGGATTCAGTGAAGTCCATAAGGTAAGATATTTGTACGTAATTATCAATAAAACTTCTAATTCATAACCATTCCTGTGATGATAACATAGCCATTTTTCTGCACTATGTTGAAGCTAGAAGTATTTAAACACAAGGCTTTGAAGTGTATTTACGTGTTGGAACTGTGAAAGGTATTGCCAAGTGTAATTGTGGGTTATTGCTAAGCGTAATTGTCAATTGTAATTGTGAGTGTGCTAGTTATGACAGCTTCGTTAATTGTTTTATTATTACTGTAACAGTGCTCTTCATTGTGTTCTTACGTAAGTATCAAGATAATCACATTCTTAAAACTTAAATATACTAAGGATTGTATGAATGTGTGTTTCTTTTTCTGACGAAGGCCACGGCCGAAAATTTTAAGTCGTGTTAATGTGATTATCTATTTCTGTGTCTGTCAGCAATTCGGTGAGCCTCTTTAAAGTGAGTTGTTACCTACCCGTCACTACTGATATTCCTATAGGATTTTCCATTGAAAAATAAGATTTGTAATATTTATTACATGCTACATACCAAATTCTGCTGAACTTTCAGTGACACATTTATGCACTACTGAGCTACCACAGTAGATATATACCACTGAAAGACTAAGGTTATTTTATTTATATCTGGAGGTACAATTAAAAAAAAGTAGAGACAATTAAAAAAAAGAAACTCACTCTCCGGTTAGAAAACTTTACTAACACTTCAAACAGTAAATTTTCTTGCTTGCTTGTGTGGAATTTTTTGATACACATTTTAACTTCATTTCCAACTGAGATTTAAATTCAGCATCTTTGCACTACAGAAATACTTATTGGAAAAGTGCCAAATGTATACGGTTGCTTGAATTTTGGAATGACTGCCCTTTTCCCCCATAATTGTCTGCTGAATTCTACTCTTACCATGTTCCACAGTAATTTTTACCAACTTTATTACTTATTGGCTTATTTTCTTAACTTTTTGTTATCCTTGAGCAAGATTTTACATAATATGAAAAAGTTTATTTTTTAAAATATATTTTTGTCAGATGGATATTAAATGGTATTGGCGTGCCGAATTCAAAAATAACTTGTAATATTTGGTCAATTTGTGAATGTTGAGAAATGATTATATTGTAACATAAAATCAAGATATAAGTCCGCATTGTCAGTTTATAAAATTGCACTGTTACAATGCCTGTTGTTAGTTGCCGTCCTCTTCGTCCAGAAGCTTAAGCTTACATTGCTTAAAGTGTGTTAAAAATGTGCACCCATAACAGAGTTTGCAGGAGTGATGCAATGCCTATCTGAAAGAAAGTAGCTTTTATCTTCATGACAAATATATCTTTTTGCCATTTTGTAATGTGAAACTTAACTGGCAGAAAGACAATTTAGAATATCACATTAACAGTGATAGGAAATAAAATTCCAATGACTCATTTAAATGCTTATTTATACACACAAAAAAAACATAACTGCAGTAGTAATACAGTCTGGGTGAAATAAAATGGGGCCCAAAAATATTTCTAAATTATTTACAGCGAACCTTTGTTAATGAACAGCGGAACAGCCCTTCCAACTTAGAGTTCTGTTCATCATACCTTTTGAGTGATAGGAGTAGGTTTATTTAGTGACCAGTTGGGCACAACGTAAAATTGTGCTTATGACAAAATGGCACATATTCAATGCACAGTGTTTCACAAATCACAATTTGTGGAAAAAAGTGTACATAACTGTTAGCACAAGTGTTTAAAAATGGAAATGTATTTTCAAAACCTCCATACGAAAATCTGTAGTGCAAAATATGATGACAAAAAACATTTTTATCTGATAAAAGTTGGAACACTTGAAACTGAAGTGAAGGAAAGCATGGAACAATCTGAATAAATCTAAAGTTCATCCCATCAAAATATCGCCAAAAAGTACTTGCATCTTCTATCTACCCTTCTAAATTTATATTTTGTGAATGAAATAACTTCCAGTGGTTTCTGAGAGTGTAGTGTCAACTCGTTTATTCAGTGTGTCCTAGTACATAATCTCACAGAACATACTACAGTTTTCATTATAAAATCCCCGTCAGTAATTTGAACAGTTGTTGCAGTCACAAGATTGGTGTGTGTGCTACCCCATGTCTGGTGTTCGCATTGTAAAAAGATTTTCATCAAACTGTTAATGCGAATCTTTATATCCATGAACTGTTTCTTCCTGTGATTTGTACTTGCAGAGCAGATTAAAGTGTTGAGTTCACTCGCTCCCCACAGAGGAAGTAGTTTAGAGTGGCATTATAAATGCTGTTGTGGCCGTTTTACTTGAGCTGCTACATGTCTCGTACAATGAAATAAACACAGGTGTCAGTGGTGGCCATCCCTACTATCTTAACAACTATTGTGTTCTGTAGTATGAGTCAACCATAAGTCATGTCTTAATGATCATAATTTCTGGACTAGTTTTTGAGTACCCTTTAGTTTTCAAACCTCTCAAATTTTGAAGTGACAGATAACATTTCCTTTGATTAATAGTTTTTAGTGGCTCACATTGATTTCTAACAGCAGTGGTCCAGTGTTTTTACAGGTTGTATAACTGTTACAATTATGGATAAAAACTGAGCAAACTAGCTATTAAAGGCAAATTTAAATAAAACATTAGCTGCTTATCTTTTCACCAATATCACTACAGTGTTTCACATTATTCCCTTTATCATTTCATAGTTTTGTGTTACCTCTGACACATTCTTTTTATCATTCCAACAGGCCTTTGACTTAAAAGAGCAGAGGTATGTGGCGTGCAAGGTACACCAATTAAATAAAGACTGGAAGGAAGATAAGAAGGCTAATTATATCAAGTAAGTGAAATACATTGTGAACTATGTTAGTTGCCAGTAGTTATTAAAAACATAACAACTCTGTAATTTCAATTTCTTTTTGCAGACATGCATTGAGGGAATATAACATTCATAAAGCGCTTGATCATCCTAGGGTTGTTAAGTTGTACGATGTGTTTGAAATAGATGCCAATTCCTTTTGTACTGTTCTTGAATATTGTGATGGCCATGACTTGGATTTTTATTTGAAACAGGTGAGTTTAATTCTAACTATCATCTTGAAAAATCTACTTGTATATGTCTCCAGTGTAATTCAGAGGTTGGAAAATAAGAACCTAACTTAAGATTGTTCGGAAGAGTCACTGTAGTCCATAAATGGATACAAACACACCATGAAAACAGTCCTTGTTATCAGTTCCGTTTGAGTGAGGTTCATGAGAAGAAATTTAAAGTCACCTTTTTTACATGATTATTTTTGCAGAAGT